>CAUYQG010096982.1:0-37930 GCA_963574415.1 Tarsius wallacei
GTGGCTCAGCCTGTAATCCCGCGCCTTTGGGAGGCTGAGGTGAGTGGATTGCCTGAGCCTGCGAGTTCGAGACCCGCCTGGGCAAGCGAGACCTCATCTCTACAATAAATAAAAAAAAAAATCAGCCGGGTGTGGTTGCGCGCGCCTGTAGTTCCAGCTACTTGGAAGGCTGAGGCGGAAGGATCGCCGGAGCCTAGCAGGTCGAGGCTGCGGTGGCCGGGAGCGTCCACTGCACTCCAGTCTGGGCGACAGAGCGAGACTCCAACTCAAAAAAAAAAAAAAAAAGAAATAGAAACTACAATCACACACACACACAAAATAGGCATGAGTGTTCAAGTAAAATTCAAACTACAAGTCTCATTTCTTACACAGTTATTGACAAAATATGATTTATTATCTTCTTGTTTATAGTGTAACACACAAAATATGTGTTAATGGATTGTTTATAGTATACAGCCTGGGCGAAAGAGTGAGACTCCAACTCAAAAAAAAGAAAAAAGTGATATGAGAATTTTGACTGTACTAGGAGTTGGCGCCTCTAACCCCCACATTATCCAAGCGTCAACTGTACTGTCTTACCACAACTTATGATTTTTGCTTTTACTCAAATATTCCCTGTAACACATTTATCAGTAATGGTTTTGGTAATTTTCTGACACTCTAATAGGTCAAGTAAGAGAGAAATGAAATTACTGGATAACAAAGTTAACTATGTTAACTGAGAACTGTATCTGCAATTTAAAGCAAATATTATGTTCCAAGAAAAGTCAGTATAGAATGAATATAGAGATAAATCACAGTAAAATTATCAAATTCAAATTAAAAGAAAAATTAAACAATCATGCAGAAAAAGCAAGCCACCTAAAAAAGATAAAAACCAAACCCAACCCAGGTATTTCCACTTCCAATCAATATGAAGGATTCCAATCAATATGCATCAGATTTACAACTATAACAAATCATAAGAGCAAGACTCAAAAGCATGACATCTGTTCCATGTAACTTTAACTGTATCACAGAATAAACCTCAAGGAAAATTATGGTAGCATAAAAATATCCTTTACTCAAAAAGGTACAATTCATAATACTGGGCAGCCAACGATTACTAGGAATACTAATAGTCAGGAAAATACAACCCTTAATGAGGAGGATAAGCAAACACTCAAAACCAATCCAGAAATGACAAATATTTTATAATTAACAGAGAAGGTCATTAAAAGTTATAAGCTGGGATGGTGACTCACACCTGTAATCTCAACACTTTGGGAGACTGAGGCAAGAAGATTGCTTGAGCCCAGGAGTTGACGACGGACAACATAGAAAGACCTTGTCTCTACAAAAAATAAATGTAAAAAAATGGGGTAACCCCTTCGGGTCCCCTCCCATTGTGGGAGCTTTTCTGTCCTCTTAATAAATCCTGCTTCCTCAAAATAAAATATAAAATAAAGTAATTTTTAAAATGAAGTTATTTTATCTGTATTTTATATGCTCCAAAACCTAATCAAGGAAGAGGTAAAAGACCCAACTCAATTTTCTAGATGTCAAAACAACACTGAGATGAACAATACAATGAATGGGACTAGTGAAATCTAAGGTATTACAGAAGAAAATACTAGTGAACTAGAAGGCACAGCAAAGAAGGTATCCAAAACAAAACACAGAGAAAACAATGAATTAAAAAGAAAACAAAAAAGCATCAGTGAACTTTGTGACAACTTCAAGTGGCCTAAAGGGGTAAGAAAACAAACTCGGAGAAAATAGGACTGAAAACATCCCAAACATAATAAAAATTATAAACAAACAGCACTAAGACGTTAAGCAAAACCCAAGCACAAGAAACATGAAGAATATACTAAGGCATATCACAATGAAATTAACTGCAACCACTAATAAACAGGAAATCTTAAAAGCAGCAGAAGTTGTGGGACAGGGGTGTGAAATACTGAAGGACAAAAGAATGCCAGATTGCTCATCAAGAATAATACAAGCAAGAAGACAATGAGGAAACATCTTTCATATACTGAAAAAACTGTCAAACTAAAACTATATTATCTGGTAAAAATGACTTTCAAAATTGAAGGTTAAGTAAAGATGTTTTCAAATAAACAAGAGTCCAAAGAATTTATTACCAATAGATCCAAATACAAGAAATGTTAAAGAATGCTGTTTAAGCAGAAGGATAACGTTGCCAGATGGAAATCTGATTCTAAACAAAAGCAATGAAGAGCACTAGAAGTAGCAATTACATGAGTAAATATTTTTTCCTTATTATATATCTCTTAAAAAAGGTATCTAACAATGTAAAAAAAATAATATCAGTGTTATGATGTTTATAACATATATATAGAAGCAAAATGTATGTTGTATGTCATGTAAATTATGTATTAACGAAGCTGTTTTTTAAAGAAATAAGCAATTAAAAAGTTTTTAAAAGTTAGTGACAATGAAATCTAGAAGTGACAAAATGGAAATATACTATTTTAAGCTTCTTATTCTATGCATGAACTCACATAGTATTATATGAAGGCAAACTGATGAATGAAGGATGTTAACTGTAAATCCTAATGCAACCACTAAGAAAAAAACAAGAGAAATTAAGCCAACAAAGATAAACATACTGATTAACCCAAAAGAAGGCAGAAAAAAAAAGAACGAAGAAAAAACTAATAGAAAAAAAGAGAATACTACCAAGTTGATGAACACAAACCTAACTGAATGGGGATAGTATAAATATTCCAATTAAAAAACAGACATTCTCAGGTTGGACAAAAAATAAGATCCAATTATATGTTGCTTATAAGAAATGTACTTCACACATTAAATTTTTAGCTTCATAATGAGTATAAAAGTTTTCTTTACACTGTCTATAAAACAATGTACACACCTTAATTTGAAAATACTAAAAAATGCTTGATCATCTATGCCTTCAGAGTGTCAAAATTAGTTTTCTGGTGGAGGGTCTTGCCTCCATGTTGTTGGCTGCCAACTGATAACGGTGGTGGTTGCTGAAGGTTGGGTTAGGTGTGGAAATTTCTAAAAATAAATTAACAATGAAGTTTGAAAAAAAAAAGAAATGCACTTTAAAAATAAAGACAAATAGGGTCTGGGCTCGGTGGCTCAGCCTGTAATCCCAGCACTCTGGGAGGCCGAGGCGAGTGGATTGCCTGAGCCCACGGATTCGAGACACGCCCAGGCAATTTGGCGAGACCTCATCTCTACAGTAATTAAAGAGACCTCATCTCTACAGTAATTAAAAAAACTAGCCGGGTGTGGTAGCGCGAGCCTGTAGTTCTGGCTACCTGGAAGGCTGAGGCCGAAGGATCGCCAGAGCCCAGGTTGAGGCTGTGGTGGCTGGGAGCGTGTCACTGCACTCCAGTCTGGACGACAGCGTGAGATTTCACCCCCCCCCCAAAAGAAAGAAAAATAGTGAAAGGGAGGAAAAAGATATGCTATATCAATAATCAAAGAAAGCTAGATTGGTTATATTAATATCAGACATAGTAAATTTCAAGGCAAAGTATATTATCAGAAATAAATATTTCATAATGACATAAGGACCAAATAATCAATCATACACTTCATGTACCTAATATATATTAAGCAAAAACAAATAAAATATCAGGGAGAAATACACCAATCCACAATTAGAGGAAGACATTGGAAAGTACTTCGAACTGAATGAAAACTTATTAAAATATGTGAGATAAGGCCGGGCTCGGTGGCTCAGCCTGTAATTCCAGCACTCTGGGAGGCCGAGGTGAGTGGATTGCCTGATCTGGCGGGTTCGAAACCCACCTGGGCAACTTGACGAGACCTCGTCTCTACAATAAATCAAAAACTAGCCGGGCGTGGTAGCACGCGCCTGTAGTTCCGGCTACTTGGAAGGCTGAGGCAGAAGGATCACCTGAACCCAGCAGGTTGAGGCTGTGGTGGCCGTGTGCATGCCACTGCGTTCCAGCCTGGGTGACAGAGTAAGACTTGTGACTCCAAAAAAAAGAATTATGGTTATAGAACAAAATACAAATGTTTAAACACTGGTAATGTTAAGAAACAAAATGTGAAAGTGCAACTACTAAAATTCAAGAGGAAGGATGAAACACTGTTAATTTTCTCATTTTCAGGGCAAATTAAAACAGCTTAACAGGAAATATATAGTTTAGAAAAATCAACAGCTCCAATATCTTAATCTTTTTCATAAGGCTTTCTTAAATATCATAGTCTTAGAGGTCTAATTTAGGAAATGTTATTTCTTGAGTGAGAAGAAACAGATATATCCCAATCTGATTCTAAGGTGAGGAGTACATGAGATTTATGTTTTTAAAAACAACTAGCTAGTCACTATAACCAGTAGTCCTTAACTATCTGCTAACTGGGATCTGAGAATTTCGCTTAAAGATGGAAAAACTGAATTTACATGGCATAAAATGGGACACTTATTATGAAAGGCTAAAAAAATTGTTTAAAGATCTCAATGCTTTATTTAAACCAACAGAAGATGCTGGTATATCCACATTCAATTTCAGGTTTTAATCAAGAAAGTTTCCGATAGGAACTCATTGAATACATTATATGGTGAAGAAAATGACCAAGTTTTGAATTTGCTTAGTGTTCATGCACCACTGCCAGTTTATGGAACAGTGGGAAGAAACAGAGCTGAGTATGTAGATCTAGTATATTTTAAGAAATGCAGACAGATGTCTTAATTCAGAAATCTGTCGAATAGATAAACTGAGTTATTTGCTTAGATCAAGAACATTTGAGAAATAAAAAGCTCTCTGAATGCTAACTAGTTAAACCTCATTAGTTTATGATGACGATGTAAGGAAACTGATGACACTACAGAACCTGAAAGTATAGGGCAGCCCACTTAATTTAATTTATGGTTTGAACATATGCTAAGACAAGACGAGGCTAGACTACGTTTTATTTCTGAATGTTCTGAACTCAAAGGGGTTGAAAGATTTTTGCAAAATGATTGCAAAATGAGGCACGGTGGCTTACCCCTGTAACACCAGCACTTTTTGAGAGGCTGAGGCAGGAGGAATGTTTGAGCCTAGGAGCTTGAGACCAGCCTAGGCAACATAGTGAGACCTCATCTCTACAAAAAAATTAAAAAATTAGCTGCGTGTGGTGGCACACATCTGTAGTCCCAGCTACTTGGGCAACTAAGACGGAAGGATGCCTGAGTCCAGGAGGTCGAGGCTACGGTAAGCCATGATCATGCCACTGGACTTCAGCTTGGGTGACAGAGTGAGACCCAGACTCAAAAAAACAAAAATACTACAGAATGTCTTTGCAGAAATAACATTACATTTCAGAAGGCAGTTCACAGATTTTAATGAATAAGAACTCGGCTCTTAGTTATTAGCCAGATAAATATCTGTTCAATGTCCATCAAGAATGTACAAAATCCCAAGTATTCATGAGTCTACTATTTTCAGAACTATTTTGGAACAAGTTAAACTATAAGCAGAGTACAGATTTACCAAGCAAAGTAAAAAAGCATTCTTTTTATGAAACTGTTGAAACAGAAGCTAAGAGTTAACAGTTACCATCAGAGATATCAACTGAAATCCATTTTGTTATTTCGTTGGTTGAATATACCACCCAAGTCTCAAAAATAATCCCATCTGCCTCATTAATTTGACCAAAACTGATCACTTTACACCTTACAAAACTGCACATTAGTATAAATACTTAATGCTATTATAAAAACTCCATTAACTCAAATTTAGCTAGTTGAATTATAGTACAAAATTGTTAAAACTATGAGTTGTTTGCAAGTTGGCTCATAATACAGAATTGAACTACCATACATTGAAATTTAGAGAATTGCAATTGTCAAGTTAAATATACTTTTTCATCAGAATATACTGTCTTATTTCATAGTCAATGAAAATAATATACACATATCATGCCAAACTTTAAGCCATGTGCTCCTTGAAAATCACTCTCAAATGAAAGATGGTTTGAAATAGTACATAAATCCCCCCTAAAGAATCACACTACAAAAACACATTACCAAGATTTGAAAAATGAGACCATTTTGAGTAATAAAATAGAAATAATACAGAGGGAAAAAAATCTTTTAATTCTTAAAATGTTTTTCTCATATGCTAGCAGAAGAGATAACATGACTTTTCATTATATAATCTTCTCAATGTAAGCATTTATTTGACAGTTATAAAGGGATAGGATTTGGCATACAGAAGAATCAATAACAATGTTGTAAAGCCTACAGCAGTGCACATAAACATGCTGTAGTAGACATTAACATTAGACTGAAAGAAATAATTATATTTTCAATAAACATGTTCCTCCTGGATAATCAATTTTTTACACGTCTCACCAGCTGTTTCACACAGCTCAGGTAGTGAAATGGCAGCAGCTGTTATACCAAAACCATGTATTATATGCATATGAGATGCTTTTAATTTTTCATAGGTATCTACTTATTTGTGAGCAACCACATTTCACACATATTAAATAAAAACAAGGTAATCACAGGGTGATTAATTCAGGAGAATTTTTAGTACAGTCCTATTTTAGAAATGAATTCTTAACCAATTATTTTTATGTCAGAAGACATAATAATCCAAATTACACGCTGCCCTTATTCCCAGATTTAAGAGATTTGTCACGATCAATGTTTTTGAAATATTAAATTAAAAGGTGTCATAGTAATTACTATGGAATAAATAGCAATTAAGATTTTTTTTTAGGCAAAAAAGCTCAAACTATTTGCGATGAATATTTATACTACTACTATTTTTCTACACAATTCATGTGCCATTCACAAAAAATTGACTAAAAATATAAAATGTTAAGTTTGTAGAATTATTTCAAAATAGATTAAGAAACTGATTTAGTACAGAAGTCTGTACTTGGTTGAGAAGCATCTATGTATAATGTATAGCAAAAAAAGATAGATGTGAAGGTAAAATACAAATCATGTTACCCATAGAAAGATCAGACTTCTGTTTAGTATTAGTGAATCTAATGTATGCTTTGAGATGGTAAATAATTTGCAGAATAAGTAAAAGACAATCATCTTAAAATATATATCAGCCAACAACTATAATCTATCATGTTAATATGTGCCAGAAATTTGAATTAGGTAAATACTTACTGCTATATAACACACTCTTGCTTTTTTAACCAACATCCAGTTTTTCTCCAAATCAAGATGTTTTTCCTTCTTATAACAATTGGCAGCAGCAAGATTAGCTACAAGGGACCTAAAGCAACCAAAGAAAAAGCAAGTAGTCTTTACTCACACTATAGCCCAACTTGGCATGTATTTCTATACAGTTAACTATGAATATTTTTTCAAAGTCTTTGATTTATAACATTTTAATTAATTCTTCAAAACAGATGTTATTGATTTTTCAAATAAATATAAATAATATTAATTTTGTTTGGAGAACTTTTTGAAATTGCTATGTTGCCTCTGAGGTAAACAGACATGTTAATACTTGTTTTAAACATCACCAGGTATTTTGAGAAACTGGCATTTAAGTATCCTTTTGAGACTAAAATAAGACCTACTTTTTACATTTTAGTAGTTCAAAATGTAGTTAAGAAATAAAGCTACTCAGATATTATGTAAAAAGAATCTATGCAACTCAAAACATTACGTTTATAGTGGAAAAATATGTTTAGAAAAATAAGTATCAACATACTATAATTGACTACTTAATCTAATGCTTTAAAAGCCAAGTATGGAATTAATTTCACAAAACACACATATAAATGTAGGCCATATTCCTATGAGGAATTAATTTGCAAACCATTACATTTTAAGGACTGGAATCAATTAGAATTGGTTTCTATAGCTGAAAACTCCCTGGGCTGGTCTAGTTTTACAGCTGAAAAATTTCAGTATACTACTGCATTTTAAAGCTTGCTAAGAGTGCCAACTAAATCATTTAATTATAGCCCAACAATTAAACTTAATGAAATAAAATAATAGTTTACATTGCATATAAATAAATAAAAATTCTTTTCTTCCTCATTCAGGCCCAGAATTTATAAAATTTTTATCTTTTTCTAGTTAAATAGTAACAGTTATGGCTTATAAAAGTCATCTCATCATTTGAGACGTTGGTAATATGTTCAGTTCCTCTGTTTAAAAGAAAAAAAAGGAAATTCAGTTTTCTTCCAAAACATATTTCCGCCAGGTGTGGGGGCTCACGGCTGTAATCCCAGTATTTTGGGAGGTGGAGGTGAGAGGATATCCTGAGCCCACAGGTTCGAGACCAGCCTTGGCAACTTGGCGAGACCTCACCTCCATGATAAATAAAAAAATTAGCCAGGCATGGTGGTGTGTACCTGTAATTCCAGCTACCTGGATGGCTGAGGTGGAAGAATCCCCTGAGTCCAGCAGGTTGAGGCTGCAGTGGCTGTAAGTGTGCCACTGCACTCCTGCCTGGGCAACAGAGTGAGACTCCAACTCAGAAAAAAAAAAGAAAAGAAATATCTCCATGTAGCTACCAAAGAATAAATATGACCAATTCACAGAAAGCCCTGAGAGAAATAGTTCAAGTTTATATGAAGAATTTCCTAATAAGAAAAGTTGTGTATATATATTACTTGGTTGCTTTTGGAGTGAAGTTGTTTAATATGGATGAGTGACCATATGCTATAAATGATTAGATGACCTAATTCATGACACTTAATGTAATATAGTATTTTATATATGTAAAATATACATACACATACATATTATAATCTTCCAATCTCAGGATATGGTGAAAAGAATGTTCTTTCTAATCCAAGTTTGACAAAGTAGCTACAAGACATTGAGCAAAATATTTTCCTTTTCTGATCCTATTTATGAAAAGTAGAGACTGGACTAAATAATATCAAACTTTCATTCCATTATGTCTCATACTTCAAAAGCATGTCCTACAAAAGTAAAATCAGAAACAAAAAAGGAAAAATGATATAAGGAAAACAGTAAAAGTAATTACAAACATAAAGTCTAAATTCCAAATTCATATTGGAACTCAGATTCTAGCCAATTAGAACAGAGTTTCCCATGGAATGACACTGACCTGTTGTCATCAGTGATGCACGCAGCACAAGTTCCTGTTGGTTGCTCATTCTGCTCATAGTAATGAGCATCCACATGGGCTTCAGCAGCTTTTCTCTTAAGGATCTCCCCAAATTTATCTATCCCAATGCATCCAAAAAACGTTGCTGCTTTATGTGGCTGCTGAATCATCCACTGTAAAATAGGAACATAAATAATTTAATGGGTCAAAAAATGATACACATAGTTCAATATTCTGTCATGGAGAGTGGTATGAAGGGGATGCTTTGTGAGAAACTGGCTGTAATGAATGGAATTTCAATTTTGTACAACCACTTATGACAACAAATTAGATATAACAACTATGTATTATTTTATTATACTACTTTGAAGGAGAGAAATAAAGTGTATATAGTGGGTGAAAACTCAGATGCTAAAGTCATACAGACCATAAGTCCAATGCTGGTTTGATTTAGGAAACTAATAATGAGTCCCAATTTTAGTCTAACATTGTTATAACGTCTAGAATCCATCTTGATTGAAGACTGTCTGGGTTCAAATCTTGCCTCTGCCACTTACTAGCTGCAGGAATTAGAGCATGTCACTTAACATTTCTATGCTTCATTTTCTTCATCTTTAAAGTGGGGACATAATTACAAATACATCCTATAAGGTTGCTAAGGATTAATTAAAATAATGTAAGTTGACATATGTGCATTGCTGAACATAGTACACAGGACAGAGTAAACAACATATATTAGCTATGGTTATCACCATTATATCCATAATCATTGTAATAAAACAAATATAAATTAAGCTAAAACATACAAATGTTGAGTAAATTTTTAAAAAAACTCAGAAGATGGCTAAAACGCTAATTATAAATGCCATGTGTTCACTTAAGTGAGTCTCATAAACTTTCACTTTTGACAATGGATTTCTTATAAAACAAATACATTTAGCAGATTTGAACTTTCATCTTTCATAATTTGCTCAAATTCTTGAAGGTTCTAATACTTTATTAGTGATTCTAAAACTACCAACTATTTTGTTTTAAACAGAGTAAGCAAAAACAAAAAATCTATATACAAAGTCAAAAGACATCAAAACAGATTATGACAAAATATGTTTTCAAATATTAGGAGTATAATATAAATATGTGTATTTTTGAGAGGTAAAGAGATGAGGAGAGAAACAAAGAGTAACAGAGAAAACTGTAGGAGTGAGATTTAGTAACTACTTGGTGACCAGCAATCCTGCTCCTAGGAATTTACCCTGAAGAGACATGTCTACAATATAAAACAACACACACATGAGTATTGAGACATTATTTGTAATGGCAAAATGTTGAAAACAACCTAAAAGTCCATCCATAGCAGATCAGTTGATTAAACTATAATAAATCCTGTCAATGAAATACCACCAAAAAACCCAAACAAAACAACAAAGAAAAGCTCTATGCAACAATTCCTCTATAGAAAGTAATACCCAAGATATTATGCAAAGTTCTTTTTTTTAAAAAACCAAGGCTTAAAAGTATATACACTTTGCTTAAAACAGAATAAAAATAACATATATATTATTTTAAAACATGAGAGTGGCCAGGTGAGTTGGCTCACACCTGTAATCCCTGCACTTTGGGAGGCCAAGGTGGAAGGATTGCTTGAGCCCAGGAATTTGAGACCAGACTGGGCAACATAGTAAGACCTTATCTCTAGAAAAAAATTTAAAAATTAGCTGAGTGCTGTGGTATACTCCTGTAGTTCCAGCTACTCAGGATGCTGAGGTGGAAGGATCGCTTAAACACAGGAATTTGAGGTTGTAGTAAGCTGTGATTGTGCCACTGCATTCCAGCCTGGGCAAAAAGAGTGAGACCCCCAAACTCAATACTAATACTAATAATACTAATAACAATAATACAAAAACATAGGGGGATATCTTCAGGACATTGGATTTAGCAATGATTTCTTAAGTATGACACCAAAAGAACAAGCAACAAAGGCAAAAATAGGAAAATGTGACTACATCAAACGTAAGAATTTCTGCACTACAAAGGAAATGATCAACAGAGTGAAAGGCAATTTATTTCCAAAAATATATCTGAAGAGAGGTTAATATCCAGAATATACAAGGAACTTCTAAGACTCAACAATGAATAGAAAACAAAACTGATTTAAAATGGACAAAGGGAGGGGTACACCTCATCAACAAGGGCACCTGCATAATGAACATTTGTATTCTTAACCCTGAATTGTACCCTGCATCTTTAAAATAAAATAAAATAAAATAAAATGGACAAAGGACTTGAATAGACATTTCTCCAATGATGATACATAAATAGCCAATACTCACACGAAAAAAATGCTCAACATTACCAAACATCAGGAAAATGCAAATCAAAACCACAAAGAGATAGCAACTCACATTGATCAGCATGGCTACCATCAAAAGAGCAGAAAACAACAAGTGTTGGTGAGGATGTGGAGAAGTGAAACCTTGTTTAGTGTTAGAGGAAATGTAAAATGGTGTAGGCACTATGCAAAACAATGGAGGTTCTTATACAAAAATTAAAAATAAAATTAACACATGATCAAGCAATCCTACTTCTGGGTATATATGCAAAAAGATTCAAAGAAGGTTCTCAAAGAGATATTTACATTTGCACATCCATGTTCATTGCAGCATTACTCACAATGGCCAAGAGGTGGAAACAATCCAAATGTGCATCAACAGACAAATGGATAAAGAAAATATGATATACATGTATAACAGAATATTATGGAGCATTAAAAAAAAGAAGGAAATCTTTTCACATGCTACAACATAGATGAACCTCAAGGACATGCTAAGTGAAATGAGGTCTGTCACAAAAGGACACACAAAAGGACACGTATGATTCCACTCATATAAAGTATCTGAAGTAGTCAAAATCATAGATATCGAAAGTAGAAAGGTGGTTATGAAGGATTAGAGAAAGGAAAGAAGTGGAATTAGTAATTAATGAGTTAAGTGCTAAAAGATGAAAAAGTTCTAGAGATCTGTTATGCAATAATGTTCTTATACTAAATACTACTGAGCTGTACATTTTAAAATGGTTATGATGGTAAAGCTAATGTTACCACAATAAAAAAAAGAGCATATATATTCTTTCCTTGAACACCTAGGCTGAAGAGATCCTCCCACCTCAGTCTTTGGAGTAGCTGGGCTTATAGATTCATGCCAGTTATATATATATATATATATTTTTTTTTTTTTTTTTTTAAGCATACACACATATTCTTCAGAACATACGGTTTGCTAACTTTGTAAACAAAACATAGGAATAGTAAACTAGAAATGAAAGAAATATGCTTTTCTATGAGGGTGAACGGATATGGAGTATAAAAGTAAGGATAGTGCCGGGCTCGGTGGCTCAGCCTGTAATCCTGCGCTTTGGGAGGTTGAGGTGAGTGGATTGCCTGAGCCCGCGGGTTCGAGACCCGCCTGGGCAACTTGGCGAGACCTCATCTCTACGATAAATAAATAAAAAGTTAGCCGGGTGTGGTAGTGCGCGCCTGTAGTTCCAGCTACTTGGAAGGCTGAGGCTGAAGGATCGCTGAAGCCTAGCAGGCTGAGGCTGCAGTGGCCGGTAGCGGCCACTGCACTCCAGTCTGGGCGACAGAGTGAGACTCCGACTCAAAAAAAAAAAAAAAAAGTAGGGATAGAAGAAAGACTTCTCTGAAGATACCATTTCATGTAAATTTGATTTTTGAAACGTTAAAATTTTGCATTTTCATATAATAAAATTAAATTTGAATTTTGAATTCAATTAGAAGAAAAACAAATAATGAAGTTGAATACAACAAAAACAAGAAATCAAGGAAAATATGAAATTATAACAAACACATAGAAAAAAAATATTTTATCTTCTTCTGTTAGCTTTGGGATTGGATTGTTCTTGTTTTTCCAGTTCTCTTTGGTGTGACATTAAACTGTTTTCTTGAGATCAATCTCTCTATTTTCTTGATGTATGCAATGCTATAAACTTCTCTCTTGGCACAGTTTTTTTTTTTTGAGTTGGAGTCTCACTCTGTCGCCCAGACTGGAGTGCAGTGGCCACTCCTGGCCACCGCAGCCTTGACCTGCTGGGCTCCGGTGATCCTTCCGCCTCAGCCTTCCAAGTAGCTGGAACTACAGGCGCGCGCTACCACGCCCGGCTAATTTTTTTGATTTATTGTAGAGATGAGGTCTCGCTTGCCCAGGCGGGTCTCGAACCCGCGGGCTCAGGCAATTCACTCACCTCAGCCTCCCAAAGGCGCGGGATTACAGGCTGAGCCACCGAGCCCGTTGGCACAGTTTTAATAGCATACACTTTGTTATAATGTGTCTTTCTTTTCATTTGTTTCTAGGAATCTTTTTATTTCTGTCCTCACCCAAAAATCATTCAGGAGCATGTTGAGTGGTATGTTGAGTCCATTAATGTTCAAGTTAGACATTGATATGTGAGGGTTTATTACTGTCATATTGTTGTTAAGAAGTTCAAAGTTTTGTGGTTGATTTGTATGGTCTGTAATCTATGTACTTACATGTGTTTTGTGATGGTTGGTATCATTTTTTGTTTGTTTGTTTTTATGTTCAGAACTCCCTTAAACATCTCTTGAAGAGCTAGTCTAGAGGTAGTATAGTCCCCTAGGGATTGTTTGTCTGAGAATAATTTTAATTCTCTTTCATTTATATAGCATAGTTTGGTGGGGGAAGAGATTCTTAGTTGGCACACTGTTTTTGTTAAGAATATTAAAACTGCCTTCCCCCACACTCCCAGAACATTATAAGGGTCATTTATCATGACCAGGTAGGCTTCATTCCTGGGATGCAAGGCTATTTCTTTTTTTTTTTTTTTTTTTTTGAGTTGGAGTCTATTTCAATATATGCAAATCAATAAATGTAATTTACCACATAGACAGATGTAAAACCCAGAACCCCATGATTATCTAAATAGACGTAGAAAAACCCAGAACCCCATGTTTATCTAAATAGACGTAGAAAAAGTGTTTGATAAAATCCAGCATCCCTTCTTGATAAAAACCCTCAAATACGTAGGCATCAAAGAACATTCCTCAAAATAATAAGAGTTATTTATGACAAACCCACAGCCAATATCATACTTAACAGGCAGAAGCTAGAAGCATTCCCCCTAAGAACTACTGCAAGAAAAAGATGCTCACTCTCACCACTCCTATTTAATATAGTACTGGAATTCCTAGCCAGAGCAATCAGCCAAGAGAAAGAATTTAGAGGTATCCAAATAGGAAATGAGAAAGTTAAAATCTCTCTTCACACATGATATGATTCTATACCTAGAAAACCCAAAATTTCACCAAAAAACTCCTAGCACTGATAAACAACTTCAGTCAAGTACTGGGATACAAAATCAACACTCAAAAATCAGCTGCATTTCAATGCACCAATGACAAGCAGGCTGAAAACCAAATCAGAAACACAATTTCATTCACGATAGCCACACACCCAATTAAATACCTCAGAATACATCTAACCAAAGAGGTAAAAAATCTTTACAATGAAAACTACAAAACACTGCTTAAAGAAATTAAAGATGGTCGGATGCAGTGGCTTAAGTCTATAATCCCAGCACTTTGGGAGGCAGAGGCAAGAGGCTTGCCTGAACTCAGGAGTTTGAGACCAGCCTGAGCAACATGGTGAGACACTGTCTCTACAATAAATCAAAAAATTAGCCAGGTGTGGTGGTACATGCCTGTAGTTCCAGCTACTTGGAAGGCTGAGACAGAAGGATGTCCTGAGCCCAGCAGGTTGAGGCTGCGGTGGCCGTGAGCATGCCACTGCACTCCAGCCTGGGCAACATAGTGAGACTCTGAATCACAAAAAAAAGGAAAGAAAGAAAAGAAATTAAAGACGGTACAAACAAATGGAAAAACATTCCATGCTCATAGGCAGGAAGAATCAATATCACTAAGATGTTCACACTACACAAAGCAATCTACAGATTCAACACAATCCCTATCAAACTACCAGCAACATTTGTCACAGACCTAGAAAAGACAATACTTAAATTCATATGAAAGCAAGAAAAGAGCCTGAATAGCCAAAGCAATTCTCAGAAAAAAGAACAAAGCTGGTGGCATCACAATCTCAAACTTCAAAGTCTACTACAAGGCTACAGTAACCAAAAGAGCCTGGCACTGGTACAAAAGAAGATGCATAAACCAATGGAAATAAAATCACTGACCTACAACCAACTCATCTTTGACAAAGCTGGCAAAAACAAACATTGGAGAAAGGACACCCTGTTCAACAAATAGTGCTGGGAAAGCTGGCTAACCATAAGCAGAATGAAACTGGATGCCTACCTATCACCATATACAAACATTAGCTTAGAATGGATCAAGGACTTAAATATAAGACCTCAAACTACAAAAATCTTAGAAGAAAACTTAGGGAACATTTTTCTGGATATTGGCCTAGGTAATAAATTCATGACTAAGTCCTCAGAAGCAAATGCAGTGAAAACTAAAATTGACAGATGTGAATTTGTCAAGCTAAAATGATTCTGCACAGCAAAAGAAACCAAGAGTATAAAGAGAACCCACAGAATGGGAGAAAATATTTGCAAACTATGCATTCAACAAAGTTCTAATATCTAGAATCTATAAGGAACTCAAAATAATTGACAGGAAAAAAATCCTATTAAAAAGTGGGCGCATGGAGCAGAGGGCAGGCCATTCCAATCAATACCTAGCTGGACTGCAGATTTTTTTTTTTTTTTTTTTTTTTTTGAGTTGGAGTCTCACTCTGTCGCCCAGAATGGAGTGCAGCGGCCACTTCCGGCCACCACAGCCTCGACTCTGCTGGGCTCCGGTGATCCTTCCGCCTCAGCCTTCCAAGTAGCTGGAACATAGGCGCGCGCTACCACACTCGGCTAGTTTTTTGATTTATTGTAGAGATGAGGTCTCACCAAGTTGCCCAGGCAGGTCTTGAACCCGCGGGCTCAGGCAATCCACTCACCTCACCTCAGCCTCCCAAGGCGCGGGATTACAGGCTGAGCCATCGAGCCCGGCTTTGGACTGCAGATTTTTGAGCAAAATAAATAACTGCTGCTTTTGTAAGTCACTAAATTTTGAGGTGGTTTGTTATACAACAATAAATAATTGAAAAATAAAAAAAAAGTGGGCAAGAACATATTTTAAAATGCCCAACTCCACTCATCATCACAGAAATGCAAATCAACACTACAATAAGATACCATCTCACACTGGTCAGGATGGCTACTATTAAAAAGTAAAAAAAAACCCCAAAAACCAGATGTTGGCAAGGCTGTGGAGAAACGGGAATACCTGTATACTGTTGGTAGGAATGTAAGCTAGTTTGACCCTTGTGTAAATTAGTTTGGAGACTTCTCAAAGAACTAAACATAAATCTATTGCTCAACCCAGTAATCCAAAGGAGCATACATCATTCTACCATAAGGACACTTGAACTTATATGTTTATTGTAGTACTATTCATTTCTGATTGTGTTTATTTGGGCTTTCTCTCTTTTTCTTAGTCATTTTGGCTAGGAGTTCATCAATCTCATTAATTCTTTCAAAGAACCAGCTTTTTGTTTTGTTGATGTTTTCTATGATATTTTTGTCTTCTATGTCCTGTATTTGGGCTCTTATTTTGGTGATTTGGATTCTTCTGTTAAAGTTAGGGCTTTGGTGGTCTTCTCTTTCTACCTCCCGTAGGTGATTTGTTAGGCTCTCAACTTGTAATCTTTCCATTTTCTTGATGTATGCTTGTAGAGATATAAATTCCCCTTTTAGAACTGATTTCATGGCATCCCAGAGGTTTTGGTAAGATGTTTCTTCATTTTCATTTGTTTCCAGGAATCTTTTAATTTCTGTTTTGATTTCAATGTTGACTCAGTAGTTATTCAGCATCATGCTGCTTAGTGTACATGTCTTTGTGGGCTTTGGGGAAAAATTGTTGCTGTTGACATTTATTTTTATTCCACTGTGGTCTAAGAAGTTGTATGGCAATATCTCAACCTTATGAAATTTGTTTATGCTTGATTTATGGTCAAGGATGTGATCAATCTTGGAGTACATTCCAAGTGGTGATGAGTAGAATACATATTCTATGATTGTTGGGTGGAATAATCTGTAGGTATCTATTAAGTCCATTTGGTTGGGTGTCAAGTTTAGATTCTGGATTTCCTTATTGTTTTTTTTGCCTCGATGATCTATCTAGGGCTGTTAGTGGGGGTATTCAAGTCTCCTGCTGTAATAGTGTGAGAGTCAGTATCTTTTTTTAGTTTACTTAGTAGTTGCTTTATAAATGCTGGTGCTCCCTTCTTGGGTGCATATATGTTTAGGATGGATATTTCCTGTTGATGGATTGAAACTTTTATCATCATGTAGTGTCCTTTTGTATCTTTTTAAATTTTTGATAGCTTAAAGGTTGTTTTATCTGATATTAGGATCACGACTACTGCCTTCGCAGTACCAGTCATAAAAGTAAAAGCACGGAACCAACCCAGGTGCCCATCGACAGTAGACTGGATAGAAAAAAAATGTGGTACATATATATTATGGAATATGATGCAGTCATAAAAAACGAAACAGAAACAGAAACAGAAATTGTCACAGAAACAGAAAACTAAATACCACATGTTCTCCCTCATAAGTGGGTTGCTAAACACTGGGTACATGTGGGTACAAAGATGGGAACAGCAGACATAGGCACTGACTGCTGAAGGGGGGAGGAGGGAGAAGGAAAAGAGATGCAAAACCACCCATTGGGTACCATGCTCACCATGGGCTGGGGGGTAGGGTGGGGGAAGAGCAGCAGCTCATCAGAAGCCCAAAGCTCACATTCACAAAATATATCTATGTAACAAATCTTCACATGTGCCTGCTGATTCCAAAACATATTAATGTTAAAAAAGAAAAAATAATGCAAATAACTTTCAATACACTAGTATGACTCTACAACCTTTGGGATATAAGGAATAAAAACAAAACAATCTTGAACTTTATTTAGTAGATTTATTTATTATCAATACCGCTATTTTGTGTGTATAGTAGGCTAGAGTAAATGAATGTAAAGTTGATGCTATTGGGAACTAGATTTTCACAGTAAGATAAGGAAAATACAAATATGGAGTGAGTAGAGGGAAGAAAGTTCCAAGCAAGAAATCTGAGGGATATGATCCTAGCCAAATGATCAAATTTAGCATCACCAATAAAGCAAAAGATATTATGAGGTAATATAATGGTAAATACAGTGTCCTGTGTGTAATATTACTGTCACAATTGTTTAACCTGAATCTAATCATGAGGATACAATGAGATAAGTTCATAATGTGGCATACTGGCTTGGACTCCTAAAAGAGGAAGTTGTCCTGACCAAAAAGGTGGACAGAAGGACTAGTATAGACCAAAGTAAATTAAAGAAATAGAATGAATACATACCATGTGTGATTCTTACTGTATCTTGGATTGAGCATAAAATTAAACAGCTATCACGAACATTAGAATAACTGTTGAAACTAGAATACTAATTATACATCAGAAAACAGTATTAATGCTTAATTTCTTGAATAAAGGATAAATACTTCAAAATGGTTCTGGGAAAAATATATGTACATATATTTATATAAAGAGGGAACAAAAATATATTGCAATGTTAGTAATTGGTGGATCAAAGTGAAAGGCATAGAGAAGTTCATTTTACTATTCTTTTTATTTTTCTAAAATTAGAAAATTGCCTACGGCCATAACACTATGAATGTGCCTGATCTCCTCTAAAGTTACAAATTTTCCAAACTAAAGGGTGGGCCAAAAATACTATAATTAAATCATTGTATTTAAAGAGTGACAATAATTTAAACTTAATTTATTCCATCTTTGAAATTATCACTCCATTTATCAAAATAAGTGAATCATATGAAGCAGTTCATATCTTTTTGTTTTCGTTTTAGAGAAGGGATTTCACTGTTGCCCAAGCTGGAGTGTAGTGGCACAATCGCGGCTCACTGTAGCCTCAATCTTCTGGATTCAGGTAATCCTTCCACCTCAGCCTCACGATTAGCTGGGACTACAGATGCTTGCTATCACGCCCAGCTAATTTTTTGATTTTTTTGTAGAGATGAGGTCTTGCTATGTTGCCTAGGCTTGTCTTGAATTCCTGGGCTCAAGCAATCCTTCCGCCTCAGCCTCCTGAAGTGCTGGGAATACAGTTGTGAGCCACCATGCCCTGGTCAGTTAATATCTTAAAATGCAGCAATATAAATGCCTAATAGATTTTAATTATTTTATTCTGCTATTAGGGAAAGTACACATTTAACAGCAGAGAATATCTATGTGGTATTCTGTAATTTACTTTTATTCATACACAAAGCATGATTAAATAAAAACCCAAAGTCAATAATAACTTTTACCATGATTATTTAAGTAATGCAATATGCCATCAAAATAAAAAGAAACCTTGTTTAGTGAAAGTGAAGTCATTATAATATAGTTTAGTCCAGTTATAATAAAAGGGTTTACATCTTCAAGCTAAAGTATGAAATAAGGGCTCTATCAGTGCACTGCCAGGTGTAAACTTGATCTATTAACTATTCCATGATCAGGATTTAAATAAATTGTAATAATTCCATCACAAATAAATGATATCTGAGCCACAAGATAAAAATGGATAAATAGTAGAAATATTCAGCAGGCTTTGTTACCTTTTTACTATTGAATATTTCAACACAGGAAATTGGCTGACATTCTGACTATTTCTGATATTAACACACTGATAAAATATGAGAACTTCACTTTTGATCAGTGATTTCTATTCAAAAGTCAGACCGTCTAAAATCAGAGTTCATTAGGCAAAAAAAAATCAGGTTCTTTGCAGACATAAAAAAAAATGGAAGCCATGTTAACTGCTTCAAAGTACTTAATAATCTAGGTAAGATGTTATAATGGAGAATGAAATAAGATTTTAAAAAATCAATATAGAAAAATTTAAAAATTAATTCACTACTATTTCTGTTAAAATTTTAGTATATCACTAAGTATCTCAACCACAATGTATCACCAACATTTAACTAATCTATTTCCTATCATTTTGATATTTAATCAACAAACAATAAATGCATGTCTATTAGGAAATAAAAAGATGAAAATGATGATGTTCCTAATCCAAAGTCACAACCACTACATTTTTCAGAGTGTCCAGGAAAGAGAGATTCAACTTGCTTACAACCTCTGATTTATACACCTTCTTTTAGCCAAAATAAACTGCTCAGTTTCCCTGTGGTTTATATATGTACAGCACATCCTTAAAAACTTATTTGAGGGATTTAGCATGGTCCAGAATTACCTTTGTGCTGTAAACAACTAAAAAACAAAACCAAAAGGAAACAAATACAGAGTTTTCAGACACTAAATAACTGGAATGGTAGGACCGTGATCCCTAATAGACACAAGGTGAGTCCTGACATCAGGCTCTCTGCCAGAAGGCAATTTCCAGACCATCGAGTGGGAGGAAGAAGCCAAACAGAGCTTGGCATTCTCACTGAAATAAGGGGACAGAGATAAATGCACAAGGAGAGTCAGGAGACTAGAAATTGTGAAAAAGAATTTCAGAGAAGAATGAGCTGAAATCTACAGAGTTACCCTGAGGTTTTGGCTGGATACCAATCTGTGCATGCTTAGGAATCTATATAAGTGCTCTAGAATTAAAAGGAGAATTAATCAAGGTCTCAGAATTCAACATAAAAAAACCTAATGTATTTCTATAAACTAAGGCATTAGTTTAATGTATTAGATATTAAATCTAACATCTAATGTATTTCTATAAACTATCTAAGTATTTCTAATGTATTAGAAGACCTAAGTATTTCTAATGTATTCCTATAAACTATTTTAAAATTTGATGTATTTCTATAAACTATCAAGGAACAGTGGATGATTAAAATAAAGAAAACAACTATCAAGGAATAGTTGAAGATTAAAATAAAGAAAACAACTATCAAGGAACAGTTGATGATTAAAATAAAGAAAACAATACTAGTTACAATAGCACCAAAAAAAGTGAAATACATTATTTACAATAGCACCAAAAAGTGAAATAATATTTACAATAGCACCGAAAAAGTGAAAAAAGTGGGAATAAATTTAAACACATATATACAAGACCTATACATAGAACACATAAAAGATTACTAAAGAAATAAATATATATATAAATGAAGAGCTATATTATGTGCATGGATTAGACAATTTAATATTCCTAAGATATAAATTCTTCCCACATTAATGCATAAATTCAATGCAATCTCAATCAAAATATCGATACAATTTTTGAGGATATGAAAAAGTTGATTCTATAATCAATAGTAAAAGAAAAAGGAACTAGAATAGCTAAAAGTTAGGAGTTATGTAGGTGTGAGAAAATCCAACATTGCTAAACCTTAATGTCTTGAAATATAAAATGTAGATAACATAACCTATAATCTTTTGAAGATATTGTAAGAATTAGACTAAAAAGGCATGGAGTTTAGTTCAGTATATGGTACCTATTATCATTTGAACCACTTATACATAGAGTATGAAAGGGTTCTTACTATACTTTAAGTAGCTATTCCTAACTGGAGAATAAGAAAACCATAGCCATTATTGGTAACTTCAAATAAATACATGAATTAGTTTAATTCAACTTAGTATCAATAGCAAAGGCAGGAAGCTATTAGAGAATACCCATGAGAGAGATTAATTGCAGCTGAGAGGATCAGAGAGACTTCCAAAGATAGGCAACATTATCAATCAGTCTTTAAAGGATGGTAATGATTTTTTAAAATGGTTTTGAACCAGAAAGAAAGTAGAGGTATATGTACACGCACCCTTCCCTGTCTTAGAAATTTTATCGTGGTGCCCCTAGGACAAAATAAATTTCATTTATTAAATAATTAGTTTCAGCCAAAACTACTTTCAGCCAAAAGTATTTATTTTCTAACAATTTAATGCCTGTTGGACACAGCAAAATTCTCAAACCTTGAAATCAGAGTAGTCACCATCACCCCTATTTTCTGGCAGTACCTGCCAAAGACGGAGTTTTGCAAAGTATATAATGCCACTACAAGGAATGTAGTAATCTACTGTTACAGCTGAAATATCTGGATCTAGTGTTCATGCTGTGTCTGATAAATGTTACTGTGTTTCCCTTGAAATTTTAAAGTACCCTGTAGACTCCATGTGGGTTTGCTACAACACCCCAAGAGGATTTAGTACAGAATTTGGGAAACAAGAGTATAGTGTTAACAAAACCAATGAAAAAGAGAAATAAAGGACTATTAGAAGCATAAGGACAGAGCAACTACATGGGAGGGAAGAGACTAACAGGAAAAATACAAGGCAGATCATTAAATACCAGTTGAAAAGTTTAGGCAACATTCTGTAAGTAGAAGGGAACACACAACTTTTTTTTGTTTTTGTTTTTGAGTTGAGGTCTCACTCTGTCACCCAGGCTGGAGTACAGTGGCATGATCACAGCTCACTGTAGCCTCGAGTTCCTGGGTTCAGGTGATCCTCCTAAGTAGCTAGGACTACAGGCACACACCACCACAACCTGCTAATTGTTTTTTATTTTTATTTTTGTAGAGATGAGGTCTCACTATATTGGTCAGACTGGTCTCAAATTCCTGGGCTCAAGAAATCCTACAGCTTCGGCCTCCCAAAGTGCTAAAGCGCTGGTATTACACACGTGAGCCACCACGCCCGGATACCTGAAGGTTTCTGAGCCAAAAGTAAGATGATAAGAGATTATGCCTCACTAAGGCAAGGAAACAGAAGGAAAATATTTTCAAAAAAATTTAAATAGGGGCTAAATAAATGACATATTAAACTTTATATCAAGAGTCTTTAACAACATATGAAAAGATTTCCATTAATATTAACATTGCCTTTGAAATAGAATCCCTTACTACCTAAATGCAATATTTAAGACAATATAACTGACAATGATGCCCAAGAGCCAGTCACTTCTAAGATAATGACATATACTTTAATTTAATTCATAACAGAATGATGAAGAATGACACCTAGATACGAAAATAGCTGCAAGATAAGCCAAAGACATGAAATTTTATACCAAAAAGCTCAATGAGGCATTTCAGGGAAACTGTAAAGCACAACTAAAAGAAATTAAATGTCAAAACTGGGAAATAACAGCAACAAGCAGACTGCAAAGGATGATGAGGAAATCAAAATTGAGTCGATTGATTAGGATAATAGCATGTATCACATTGCTTAAATGATTGACTCTCAGATGATTACAGTAACACCCAGAGAGACAGGGTGAAACACAAGATCTTCATAAATATTAATAATCTATTGTGGCTCAGTAACTAGTATGTTATGCTTCTTTCCTAACAAAACTGCTCCTTTGCTTTTGTTGGCAAGCACTCTATTAATAAAAATTGATGTCTAATAATTCTATTATTTCCCCAACAATGGTTCTTTTATTATTTTTGCTAGTAAATACCTGTTAACATCTTTATCTCAGAACAGATTTTGGGAAATTTTGGACTAGTAGAAAAAATACAAAAATCGAGATTCAGATGTAAGTTTATCTAGCTATGCAATGGTAAATAACCTACTCCTTCAGAGATTATGTTTCTTACAGAATTACTGTGAAGACTGAGTAAGATAATGCAAAGTGCCTATGGCAGTGCCAATTACAGAGCACAGATGATGATAATAATAGGGCACTGAGATATGACAAAAAGAAGAATTCATTCCATCAACATTTTTTGACCACCTACTATTTGTTGGATATTATTATAGTTAATAATGGATATAGAAGCTTTTCTAGAAGCTATGTTTTTTTCCCTATTTTTGAGTCAGGGTCTCATTCTGTTACCCAAGCTGGAGTGCAACGGCATGATCGCAGCTCCAACTCCTGGGCTCAGGTGATTTTTCTGCCTTAGCCTCCCAAGAAGCTGGGACTACAAGCACGTGTCATAGCACCCAGCTAAATTTTTGACTTTTTGTAGAGACACGGTCTTGCTATGTTGCCCAGACTGGTCTTGGTCTCCTGGGTTTGAGCAATCCTCCTGCCTCAGCCTCCCAAAGTGATGGGCTTCCAGGCATGAACTGACTTGAAACTATCACTGTTTTTTTTGTTTTGTTTTGTTTTTTGAGTTGAAGTCTCATGTCATCACCCAGGCTGGAGTACAGTGGCTCACTCACTGGACTCAGGCAGGCGATCCTTTTGCCTCAGCCTTCCAAGTAGCCAGAACTACAAGTGTGTGCTACCATGCCCAGCTAATTTTTTGATTTATTGTAGAGATAAGGTCTCGCCAAGTTGCCTAGGACGTTCTCGAACCTGTGGGCTCGCTCAGGAAATCCCCTCACCTCAGCCTCCCAAAGTGGTGGGATTACAGGGTCGAACCACTGTGCCCAGCCTGAAACTATGTCTTTTATAGGTTTTTTTCCTCCTCCCTATCCCTCAGTGTTCCTCAGGTCTAGATCTAAGGATTACCTGTTCTCACTCTATATACTTTCTCTGGATATGATCTACTCTACTCCTATGATTTCGCTTATTATCTATATGCTGAGACCCCTCATTTCTATTTTTAGCTTTTACCTGTCTTCCGATGACTGACCCGAATATCCAAATACCTACTCAACCCTACTTTGTCTATTAAATCAACACATTTCTACTTCTATTTCCGTTATCACCACCAACTTCCTTTAATTAAACTACTGCAAAAGCTTAAAACTTTTTATGAAATATATTCATATACCATAAAATTCACCACTATTAAATGTACAATTTAGTCATTTCCTGTATTTTCACATGGTTGTGCAACCATAATGACTATCTAACTTTAGTACATTTTCATTGTCTCAAAAAGAGACCTCTACCCCATTGGCAGTCATTCCCCATTCTCTCTCCATTCTCCCACCCTTGCAATCATTTGTAAAAGCTTCTTTTTTTTTTTTGAGTTGCAGTCTCACTCCTTTGCCCAGGCTAGAGTGCGGGGTGGCACGCATGCTCACGGCCTCCCCAGCATCGACCTGCTGGGCTCCAGCGATCCTTCCGCCTCAGTCTTCCAAGTAGCCGGAACTACAGATGCGCGCTACCACATGCAGCTATTTTGTATTTTATTGTAGAGACGAGGTCTCACCAAGTTGCCCAGGCTGGTCTCAAACCCGAGGGTTCACGTAATCCACTTGCCTCGGCCTCCCAAAGTGCTGGAATTACAGGTTGAGCCAAGGAGCCCTGCAAAAGCTTCTTAACTCACCTCTGGAGTTGCCTTTACTTCTGTTTTCCTCCAATACACTGCATTTTTAAGTGCTTTTGTTAAAATGTTCTTCAATAGTTACAAAATCTCTTAAGCAAAGTTCAAACATAAGCAACTTTATGACTGAACCATTAGCTTCCTCTACAAGTTCATCCTAAGGTATTAATACTCTTAAATGCAATGTTCCAGGACACTGAATACTTACTTCATCCTGTCTGTGTTCTTTCTAGCTTCCTACTTGGGTTTCAAGCTTTGCTTTCTTAGGCAAGCTTTTTCTACTGTAGATTATATGCCCAAATTCTATGTTGCCAAAGCAAACTATATCTTTTTTTTTTTTTTTTTAGGTTGTAGTCTCACTCTGTTTCCCACGCTAGAGTAGCATGTGGATGGCCACTACAGCCTCAACCTGCAGGGCCCAGGGGATCCTTCCACCTTAGCATTCTAAGTCGCTGGAACTACATGCACACATCACCACATCCAGCTAATTTTCTGATTTATTGTAGAGATGAGGTCTCGCCAAGTTGCCCAGGCTGGTGTCGAACCCGTGGGCTCAGGCACCCAAAGTGCTGGGATTACAGGTGTAAGCCACCGCACCTGGCTTATCATTTCTATCACCAAATTAATTCCAGTTAATTGTAATTTCCTGCACAAAAGACTGCTTTCTTGGCTTTTTAAGAGTTGTAGGGTATGTCTCCAAATCTAGAAGAGTACTCATAACTCTCCATTCTTTATCAAACTTAGTGTAAAAACACTCAGGTTGAAGTTTCTTCAATTCTTCATTTCCCTCCATGTAATGTAAAACTTATAAATTTGTATATTTTTCTTTTGTTAATCTGGTTTTTGTTCCAGGATTCCCACAGCTGAGAACTTAGAAGAAAAACATTATTCCTCCCTTATAACTACAAGCAGAATTAGGGGAATGTAAATCTCAGGTGGGACAGCTAATTTTCAGAGGAAGAAGGATGGCAGAGAGGCTCAGAAACAAAAAGAAAGAGAGAATGAGAGATAGAGGCTCCAAAATACCTGGAATTGTCTTTTGGAGGGCAGGCCCCTTGTAGTACTAGTCTCCCCCACTAGGAACCCATCAGCATCAGTGTACTACTACCTAGTGTTGTAAGAGACTGCATTCAGCTTCAGTAAACCTTTTTTTTTTGAGATTCTTTCAACACACTTGTCCATTTCATGAGGGGTGGTTTATAAGCACACCTACCCACACTGCACTGAGTGTTCAACATTTTTTTTATCAGAAACAGCAAGACCCCTGTGCCCTACCCTCCCTATGCACCTGATATCTCCCAGAGTGACTTTTTTTTGTTTCCCTGAATGGATTAAGTCCTCAAAGGGAAACTTTTTGCTATGTGGGAAAGGTAAAACAAAAAACAGCAGAAGCAGCAAAAGGTATCAAAATGGATGAGTTCAAAAACTATTTTGAGCAGTGGAAAAAGTGTCTCAATAGGACTACTGCATCAAACAGAGAGTACTTTGAAGGTGACTGAAATATAAACATGTAAGAATACAAAATTTTTTATAAATAAATTTTGGGGGTTTTTTGGGTTTCCCCTTGTACACTATTGGAATTAGAAAACTAAAAGTAAATTCAGTGTTACAAAAATCTTAGAATCAAAAAAGCTTATAATCTGTTGCTTAAATCTGTATTCTAAAGATACAGTATTTTCTAAAGCACAGAATAAAGGTATGCCGAATATATTCTGTTTGGAGCTATCATAAATAATATAACCATTAATACAGGTTAAAGATTCAGCATAGAACCTGGTATAAAGTTGGGCAGAATAGATTTTAATTATTATGATTACTACTGTTATAATGATTATTACTAGTTACTATTATTTCTAAGGCAAATTGTAAGATATACAGAATACTAAGGAAGAGTTCAAATCTTATTTTCTAAGATTTGCAGCCTGCCTGAAGTCCAAGGGCCCATACATAGCATGCTAGAGTATGTGTGGGAGGAGATGAAAAAAATCAACAAACTGACTGAAATGTAAGGAAACTGATTTATTTTTCAGGAGCAGATTCACAGGTTTTATCAGATTACTCAAAGGGTCTAGGCCACCTACACCAAGTGGAGAGAGTGGAAGAGTATAGGCAGAATCAAGATATAGCCAATGAGGAAAACTTTTCCTTTTAAGCAAAACAACAAGATTATAGGATTGTATCAAATTAAACAAAAAACCCATTTAGTCCAAAGATATTTATCCAAATTTAAAAACATGCTATCTTATGATTTGTAAAAGAACTTATGTCATTTGAAAATTTCATTCAATTTCTTATGATTAACAAAAAATAGGTTAAAAAACAGTTTGGCTTTATCTCCAAAGGTTTCCAGAACTAAGTGATAAAAAAAAAAAAAAAAAGCACCTGTTATGGTATTATAATAGGCTTCAAGTTTTTATTCACTCTTACCTTTACTAGAAGGCTTTAAAAAACACAATTTCTATCAAATGGATAGTATATAGTCTACTTCCATGTTCTCTCAAAATTTTAAAAATCATGCCTACTTTTGTCTTTAGTTTCTTGTTTATGTATGATGAAATAAATCTTTCTTTTAGGTAGCAATGAACAGGAATCTCTAAGGAGAAATCAGATCATTTTAGAAGAGCATATACAAAATGTCTTCAGAATCAGAATTCAATATAGCATTTTCACAACATTAATTAAAATTGTCAAATTCCCTTACATAGTGAAATGATGTTTAAATATATACAGTAGTACATTCAAGCAGCTTCAAGTTAAAGGAGAAGGTAGTAATAGCTGCTCCGGAGTTTAAATAACTTTTTGTTCATCTATATTTTTATCATATTGTTGAAATGGTTTAAAAAAATCATATTATCATTTTCCCCATATACTCAAAATACTTTCCCACAGTAACTTAAGAAAAATTGTGCTAAAACCAAATAAAAACCAAAGGTTCAGCTAAAAGACACCACGATTAGCCAAATGAGTTATAAACGATAATACATAAGAGTTAAATTACTGCAGGATGCGGTGGCTCAGTATGTAATCCCAGCACTTAGGGAGGCCAAGGTGAGAGGATTGCCTGAGCCCGGGGGGCTCGAGACCAGCCTGGGAAACTTGGTGCGACTTCATCTCTACAATAAATCACAAAAAACTAGCCGGGTGTGGTGATGTGCATCTGTAGTTCAAGCTACTCAGAAGGCTGAAGCAGAAAGAACACCTAAACCCAGGAGGTTGAGGCTGCAGTGGCCATGAACCTGCCACTGCACTCCAGCCTGGGCAATAAGAGTGAGACTCCAACTCAAACAAACAAAAAAAAGAGCTAAATTATTGAGTATATGCTGTATGTTGGGCATATGCTGGTGCTTTACCTAATATGTCATCTTATTCCCCCCTTTACAGTGAGGAATCAGAGAAGGTAGGTTGGTGGCAAAGCAAGGCTATCTGATTTTAGAAGGTATCCTCTTAATCATTACTATAGATATGAGCAATCAAAGGCAAGTAAAGAAAAGCATAATGAAGGACTGCCACTGGACCTAAGATACAGAGCTAGCCTGGAAAAGAGTAACTGTGTGACCTTGAATAAGTAACTTAATCTCTCTAGTTATCACTGTCCTCAATTTGTAAAGGTCAGGGAATTATGGTGATGTTCTGAGAGATATTTCCAGCTATGAAAAAAATAAAAGAATATACTATATATAAAACAAGAAAAAATATCACTATAGAATTTTATTGTGACAAATTAAAACTGGGACACAAAGGTAAGAAAAGGAAGAAACCTTTAGAGAAAATCACAATGATCTTTTAAAGTAAGAATGTCACCCAAATGCATCTGCCCATAAATTCCACAAAATCCACAGAGAAGCATGCCAACTAATAAACAAAGAACAAGAAAAGAATTGAGAAAATCTTTTTCTTTTACTATTTCTAGCATATACTTCATAAAAACATAAAATCCCTAAAGGCAGTAAACATCTGCCCATCAACACCTATCAGCAGCAACATAAAAAACATAAGGCAAAGGTCAAGTCAAAGTTTATTGACAATGATGAACTATGACAGCTTCTATTAAATTACCCCTTCCTTCAAGGTGTATGTGATCAAAGCAGCAAAGATATTTTCACTCAGTCATATAACAAGCTATTTGTTGAGATTGAAACATCTGGTCAATATCTCCTAACACTGCAATTTCATGCACAGTTAGCATTAGGGCACATTTCTTCTCCTTTTCTTACAGGGTCCATAAGGGTGCCACATATGGCTGATCATTTCATTCAAAAAGGATTCAATTCAAGGCATTACACACAATCGTCTGTGCTTTATGGTGTTTTAAGTCTACCTGCCATCGTGTTCCATCATCATTGCTGACTGCTGTTCTCTTCTACTATAAAAGCCTACAAATATGACAGAGCACTTAAAGCTTAACAGCTTTCCTCTACTGGAGTTAGAAAGCATTTAAGGCAAAGGAATCTATAAAGTGGCAGGTCGTTTCTATTGTCAAGTACTCCCAGTATATGAAACTATTTACCATTTTATTTACCATTTAGTGAAGATCTAGTATGGATTAGAAAAGTAATTTTAATGTCAAATCAAATGCTTGACTTTCAACTTGACAGATCTATGAAAGTATATTCTTTTGGCTAGAATTTTAAGTTGTAATAATTATAAAACAATATGATTTTATCATTTAAAAATTAATTTTAATATGCATTTCCAGAATATTTTCTTAAGAACAATTCTATACCAGAGAGAATAGGGATGCTATAATTTTATCAGTTCCACACACTGAAAATTTTCCACTTGAAATTCCTGCATTTGTTGTCATGGTATCAGGGCCCTTTCTTAAACACTTGTAGTAGTAAACTTGAACTTACAGCATAGACATCTCTTTTTTCCTTTCTTCCTTTAGGGTAATAGTTTCAAAGGGAAAATGGGGTGAGTGTGGGGGACATCTTTAAAACTATTGTTTCACAATTCCTTTGACACATCTTCCTAACAGGTAGTATGACTGTATAATTATCTTTTGGAATTTAAGGATTTGCCTAGATGCTAAAAACTAAATGAATTTTAATGAAGAAATATTCTAGTGATAAAGAATCACAATTGTCTTAATATAAGCAATATGCAATGGAAATAGGAAATATGAATAGAAAGAGAGTATCAAAATAACAAGGTTGAAGTGAAACCTAACTGGGACTGCTGGTATATAATCTAATAATATTTACTGAGATGGTTCTAAGGGTCAGGCACCATGCTGTCATTGGAACACAAAACTTGAACAAGTCAGACATGGTCTCAATCCCATGGAGATTCAAAACTAAACTAAAAGCAAAATGCAAACTAACAAAATAAAAACATGACACAGATAAATGAAATACATAATTGTAAGAAATGCTCTGAAGAAAAAAACAAATGGCTGAGAAAGGTGATGGTGTTGGGGGGGGCAAGGAATGCATCTATTTTACTTTCATTTTTTTTTAGAGATGAGGTCTTGCTCTATCACCCAGGCTGAACTGCAATGGCATGAACATAGCCACTGCAACCTTGAACTCCTGGCCTATACTAATCCTCCCACCTAAGCCTCAGGAGTAGCTGGGATGACAGGCATACCCAGGTGGAATCTATTTTAAATAGGCCTAAAGACATTTAACCGAGACATAAAATATGCAAATGAGCTAATCAGGAAAAGGATGTGGGAAATTTTCAAAACAGAGAGGAGCAAGTGCAACACTTCTGAGGCAAGAAAGACTTTGGCATATTAGAACAATTGAACACCAAGATGGTAGGAGATCACTGAGAGAGATGGAAATAGTTAGAAAAATATGCAGGCTCTAGACTATACAGGCCTTAATGGCTATGGTAAGAAGAATACATTTTATTCAGAGTGTAATAGTATACCACAGAAGGGTTTCAAATAAGAAAGTAAAATTATCAAATGTAAATAAAGATCATGTTTACTACTGTGTCTAATTCGATTAAAGGAGAAGAAACAAGACCAGCTAGAAGAGTGTTATTCACATTCCAAATCCAGTCCACTCGAAGAGCCTATTAGCTCTATCCACAAACTACTTCTAGATTTCAGCCGCTTTTCATTAATTCCACTGCTACCACATATCCAAGTTTCCGTACCTTCCTGCCTAGACTATTGCAATGGTTTCCTAATCTCTTTGTTTCCATCCTTGAATCCATGCACATAGAATTATCCTTTTAAATTGTTGACTTGCAGCATGTCAATCCTTGCTCAAAACCCCACAGTGCTTCCCACATCACTCAGTAAGAAGCAAAAATCCTTACAGAGTCTATGAGGCCCTACAGGTCCAAGCCGCTCGCCTTTACCTCCTATTTAGCCTTTCTAACTCCACTTTCTGCTCTTCTGTGTCAACCACCCCCAACTCCTTAAAGGATTAAAAAAAAATTTAAATTTATTTTAGAGAAAGGATCTCACTATGTTGCCCAGGCTAGATTAGAACTCTCCTGGGCTCAAGTAACTAACCCTCCTGCCTCAGCCTCCTGAGTAGCTGGGACTAACTCTGTACGAACTCTGTACTTACTCTTGTAACTAACACTGTACCCAACTCCTTATCAGATTTTGAAATATTCCAAGCATGCCCTCCTTTAGCAAGTGCAGACCCCTCTACTGAACTGGACTTCCCCCAGATAGCCAAATGAGTCCTCACTCATCTTGAAAGTCTTTACCCAAATCTCACCTTCTCAATAAAACTCTGTTAACACTGCAAAATGTTCCTTCTGTTACAACATCCTCAATGCCAGAAACACTCTTCTAATTCATCCTAACACCTAGAAGACATGGTTATCTCGATAGATACAAAAAATTTATTTTGGTGATATTCAAAACATACTACTAAACAACACTCAATTATACAAAAATGAAACTACAGTAAATATCAGCTATTAATGTTATGGAAGGATGCCTGTTATCAATGCCATTTTTTTAAACAATGTATGGCCTATATAATTATATCCTAAAATTAAATAAATGACTAAAGATATATATTTATATATTATATATTTTATATATATGATGTATATAATACACACACACACACACACACACACACACACACACATTTTTTTTTTCTTTTTTTGAGTCGGAGTCCCATTCTATCGCCCAGACTGGAGGGCAGTGGCACGCTTCCGGCCACTGCAGCCTTGACCTGCTGGGCTCTGGTGATCCTTCTGCTTCAGCCTTCCAAGTAGCGGGAACTACAAGCGCGTGCTACCATACCTGGCTAATTTTTTATTTATTGTAGAGACGAGGTCTCGCCAAGTTGCCTGGGCAGGTCTCAAGCTCACAGGCTCAGGCAATCCACTTGCCTCAGCCTCCAAAAATGCTGGGATTACAGACTGAGCCACCAAGCCCAGCCGACTAAAGATATTAAAAGTGGAAAGCATGGAACTACAATCTGCAAACTATATGGAAAAAATTCAAAGCAAATAATGTACTTTCTGCATATTATGGGAAATAACTCAATCTTCATTATAAATGCTATGAGGTAGGTGCATGATCTCGATCTCACAGATGAAAAAACTGAGGCCCAGAAAGGATAAATAACCACACTAGGATTTAATTCAAGACACACAACTTCCAAAGCTCAAGTCTGTCCATGCTGTAATGGTCACTAAAGAAGACCAACCAAAAAACTATAAGAAACAGTTGTGAAATAAAAGTAAAATCCTTAATCCCACGATCAACTGAATGGATCCCTCTTGGCCAAGAAGATAACAGAAAAACTTTAAAAACTAAGTTTCCTAGCCATGAAGAGACTAGAGGTCCCTTCCTCACTAACCCTCCCTCACTAGACTTTTTTTCCTAAGAGTTAAACAGAAACCAGCCCTACAAAACAAAAAATAAAAGACTCCTTCCCTAACAAATTGCCCAATGTTGTGGTCAGACTTTTCTCCTTTCTCAGGTTTTTTTTTAACTTAAAAAAAAATTTTTTTTTTAAAGAAAGAAAAGTTTATTTAGAAATAAATTAGAGAGAGAAAGAGAAGGAAAAGAGAAGATTCACCTCCCCAAGGTGGGGGAAGGGGGAAACATTTTTTAAAAATAAAGATGAGGTCTTGCTATGTTGCCCAGGCAGGTCTCGAACTCCTGGGTTCAAGCAATCCTCCAACCTCAATTTCCCAAAGTGCTGGGATCACAGGCGTGAGCCATCATGCCCAGCCCCTTTTCAGGTTTTGACATAACAGTTGACCAGCTTACAAAGCATTCCCTTCTGATATATAACCATTGAAAATTGACTGGTTCTGGCCAGTTTACAGAGACTGTGCACAAAAAGCATTTGTGTCTTAAGTTTCACCTTTAATGTATAGAGTCTAATTTTACTGCAATTCAATGTTAAGCGAACACAGGACATAACTGTATGGTTATCATGCATGCATAGCCCTATCATGAATATTCATAGCTCCACCTATAACCTGTGAAATATGTATACTCAGCCAACCCATTAAGCATAAAACTCGTCTCACCCTTCCACCTTTGAAGTGCCTGCTTTAGGTCTCAGCCAGAGGCCCCACTTCTCAGCCTGAAAGTTGTAACCCTTTTCAGAAATAATGATCTCCTTTCCAAATTTATAGATCCCACGAATTTTAAGTCAACACAGTAAGAAGAATTTGATAACATGTCCAGTTACTAAAACACATGCTTTGAAAATTTTCTCATATGCCAATAATAACCTATCCAAAAAAACAGTAAGAAAAAAATTCTATATATAATGCTGCAACAAGAAACCACACTTGAACCTATTTTTTAAATTACTGCATCATGACAAGTGAAACAACCAGGTATGATGGGTCCCACATGAGATGTAATGGAAATGATGGAACAACATTTTAAGAAGTTTCTTCTGGGCATGGTGGCTCAAGCCTATAATCTCAGCACTTTGGGAGGCTGAGGTGAGAGGATTGCCTGAACCTGCTGATTCAAGAACAGCCTGGGCAACATGATGAGACCTCATCTCTACAATACATCAAAAAATTGGTCGGGTGTGGTAGTACATGCCTATAGTTCTGGCTGCTTGAAAGGCTGAGGCAGAAGGATCCCCTGAGACAAGCAGGTTGACGCTGGGGTGGCTGTGAGCATGCCACCTCATTCCAGCCTGGGCAACAGAGTGAGACTCCAACTCAAAAAAAAAAAAAAAGAAGAAGTTTCTTGTTTAAAGAAATGAAACCTGAATATAACCAAACCTCTGGCTTTAGGTACCAGGAAATACTAAATATGAAGCAACTGACCAAATTTAAAAAGTGAGATATTCTACCAGACAAATAACACAGTTTATCTTTAAAAAAAGTCAATGACACTAAAAACAAGAAGTAGCTTAATTACTTGCTAAAAAACATAAGTACAAACATAATGCTAGAATTCTTGCTTAGATCTTGATTCAAATAAACCTATCATAAAAAGATATTTTTGAAACAATTATGAAAATATGAAGCTGAACTGGATATTAAATAGCATTTAGAAAGTAATACTGTGGATAATATCATGCTGGGTTTTTAAAAATGTCATTCCTAGGCAATATGAAGCATTTATCAATGAAAGGATAAGATATTTGAGATTTGATTCATAGAGGAAATGCATAAATCAAGTTTGGCAAATGTCAATTATTATTGAAGCTAGATAGCTAGATAATAGGTACATGGAGTTCATTATACTTATTATTCTTTCTACTTCTGTGCAAATTTAAAACTTCCTGTAATAAAAAGTCACAGAATAGTAAATAAAATGAAAATTCTGATGGAAGACCCAAAAAAAGACATAAATTTACCCTAAAAAATTATTATAAAAACATTATTTCTCTCCAAAGAACTTATGAATTCCAATGTGATATTTTGAAAACTTCAATAGATTCTTAAATTCACCCGGAAGAAAATAATAAGAAAGTATACTCCGAAAAAGATGAGTAATAATAATGGAGGTGTGAGAAGAAGAATACATTGTATTAACCATTGTAATACTAGGTATTACAATGTATTATTTGGTATCTGTAATTGAAACAATTTGGTACTAACAGAGATCAACAGAAAAAAAAAAAGAGTTCAAACACAGACTCAAGAACATACGGCAGTACAGCATAAGATAAAGATGATATTTCACTGAGATGGAGAAGAGAAAATTAGTAGATTAAGCTAAGATAAATATATTGCCTTTGGGGGAAAAAAGTAAAGTGTTTCCTTCACATTTTAACCAAAAAAGGTAAAAAACAACACAAACAAAAAAACAAATCTAGGAGAATATTCAGCTACTTATTTTAATATCTTTAACGCGGAGAAAGATTTCCTAACTATAGCACAAACACCAAATACTACAAAGAAAAATACCAACAGCTTTGACTAGACCTTAATATTACTATAGGTTGAACATTCCTAATCTGAAAATCTAAAATCCAAAGTGCTCCAAAATCCGGAACATTTTGAAGCACCGATATGACATTCAATGAAAGTGCTTATTGAAGAATTTCAGTTTTCAGATACTTAGATTAAGGATGCTCAACGACTAAGTATATAATGCAAGTTTCCCAAATCCAAAACAAAACAAAAAGACTGAAGGCCAACATTTCTGGTACCAAATATATTGGACAAGAGATATTCAACCTGTATACAGGAAAAAAAAAATGTGTGTTTATGTGTTTATGGGGGGAAGGAGAAGGTCAGTATGCTTAATGTATTAACATAAAGCACTCTCAAAAATCAATACGAAAAAGATCTACAAGGTTGTCATAGGTTGGTGGATGGAATGATACCTATAAACACAGGCAACGACAATCGCAATTTGCAAATAGAAGAGCAATCTTTATTGGCTATTACATCTATATTAAGGATGTCACTGTCAATGCTATTTCCTGTTCAAAGTCAGGATGCCATAAGTCTTTTAAGCAGCTCCTTTCGCCAGTCTTCACAGTGCTGCTGAGGTGCTTGTGCCATTCTGGCCCCTCATTACTGATTCAAATAAAGGACTATAGCTTTGAGTTTGCTTATAAACCAGTGCAAACAGCTAGTAACAAACTGCATAATAGTACAAAATGCTCATTGTGAAATAATTTCCCAGGCATAGTCACATCTTTGGAGAGCCCATACTTTAGCCTGTCTATATTCATTCTAGCAAAACTACAAGAAGATGATGAGAGAAAGTGAAGACTGAGAGTATAAACATAAAGTCTCTAACTGGATGATGGACGGAGGGTTGTCATTAATGGAGAAGAATAATATAAGAACAGAGGAGCAAGTACAAGATGAAAAAGCAGAAAAAGGTGAGATGAGTTTAAACATATGGAATTACAAGTATTTTTATGTAGAAGTATCTACAGGAATACTGAAGAGTTTGTAGTCTCAGACAGAGGTCAGTAGTAGTGAAACAATGTTGGGAACCACTGATTCTTGAAGTAGAGCCCTGAAAGACCCTGATAATTTGTCAAAGGATTCACATGGTCAACTCAATTTTCACAATAATATTAAGATGTAACTTGCATTTTTTCACTATGTTGACATTTGCCCTCATAGTGCAAATTCCAAGGTGGGTAAAACTGCTGGTGCCTACAGAAGAATAAAAGCAATAGAATCAGGCTCTTCTAGCATTCATTGTATTCTTCACAAATACGTACCTGTATTACAAAGACACTAAAGTTCTTAAGCAGCAGAGTTAATTGGCTTTTATTATATATTGACCCTCAAATACACATCTATTTAATATTCTGCTGTGAGAAAATGGAAGTATAAATGACAATGGTTTCCTGAAGGAAAAGCACTTGTGCAGTTGAGTTTCTACACAAAGCAGTTGTGTTTTTTTTGATGGAAAATGATTTTTATTTGAAATAATGACTGACAAATGATATCAGCCATAGATATTTGGCAGACATTCTCTTAAAATTAAAAAAGTAAGCCTGTCACTTAAAAAAAAAAACTATCAGGATTTATTGCTAATAATAAAATTTGAGCTTTCAACTGAAAAGCACAATCATGTAAAACTCATCTCTACTACAGTGAGTCTCCCAATACTTAAAGACTATTTTCTTTAGTGGTGATATTGACAAACGAGGCATTTTACATTTGCAAGATCTACATAACTTAATGAATGAAAACTTTGCAAATGACCAATGTATTATGGTAAAAAATCCCATGCAAGCAAAATATCCATTCAAAGAGTTAAACAGATCAATGGACATTCATTTTTATTTATCAGCTTCTTGAAATATAGTTCACATACAACACAATCCATTTAAAGTGTACAATTCAATGGTGCTTAGTATACTCAGAGTTACATAAGCATCACCACATTCATTTTAGAACTTTTTTTTTTTTTTGAGTTGGAGTCTCACTCTATGGCCCAGACTGGAGTGTAGTGGCCGCTTTCGGCCACTGCAGCCTCGACCTGCTGGGCTCCAGCAATCCTTCTGCCTCAGCCTTCCAAGTAGCTGGAGCTACAGGCATGTGCTACCACACCCAGCTAATTTTTGATTTATTGTAGAGATGAGGTCTTGCCAAGTTGCCCAGGCGGGTCTTGAAGCCGCGGGCTCAGGCAATCCACTCACCTCGGGATTACAGGCTGATCCACCGAGCCTGGCTATTTTGACATATTTAACAAAAGTATACGTCAGTTTTTTTAGT
>CAUYQG010096983.1:0-37750 GCA_963574415.1 Tarsius wallacei
GTTCACTTATGAGTGAGAACATGTGATACTCAGTTCTTTGTTTCTGTGAAAGATCACTCTGTATTATAGACTCTAAGTCCATCCAGGTTGCTGTGAAGTCATGATTTTGTTCTTCTTTATGGCTGCGTAATATTTCATCATGTATGTGTACCACATTTTAAAAATCCAGTCCTTTTTTGGTGGGCAGCACGGTTGGTTCCATGTTCTTGCTACTGTGAACAATGCTGTGATAAACATCCATGTGCAGGTATCTTCTTTATAGAGTGATTTGAGTTCTTCCATATATTCCCAGTAGGGGGATTGTGAGGTCGTGTGGAAGGTTGGTTTTTAGATCTTTTAGGGATCGCCACACTGTTTTCCACAGAGGCTGTAACTAGTTTACACTTCCACCAACAGTGTAGAAGTGTTCCCTTTTTGCTGCATCTTCTCTAACATCTGTTGTTTTTTGAGTTATTGATGATATCCATCCTAAATGGAGTTAGGTGGTATCTCAGTGTAGCTTTAATCTGCATTTCTTTGATGACTAATGAGGCTGAGAATTTTTCATATATCTGTTGACTGCTTGTATGTCTTCTTCTGAGAACTGTCTATTCATATCTTTTACCCACTTTGTAATGGGGCTGTTTGTTTTTTTCTTTTTGGCACGTTTGAGTTCCTTGTAGATCCTAGATGTTAGGCTTTTGTCAGACATACAGTTGGCAAATATTTTTTCCCAGTCTGTGGGCTCTGTTGATGGTTTTTTTGACTTTGCAGAAGCTTGTTAAGTTTGATGAGGTCCCACTTGTCTATCTTATCTCTTACAACATGGGCACTTGGGGTTTTAATCAGGAATTGGTTGCCAGTTCCAATTTCCATAAGGATATTTCCTGTATTTTCTAAGGTTCTTATAGTTTGAGGTTTTACATTTAGATCTTTGATCCATTTAGAGTTGATTTTTTGTGTATGGTGATAGGTAGGGATCTTGTTTTAATCTTCAGCATGTGGTCAGCCAATTTTCCCAGCACTATTTACTGAATAGATTTTCCTTTCCCCGGTTGGTGGTGGAGGCTTTGTTGAAGATGAGTTGGTTGAGAAATTGAGATTTTGCTTCTGGAATCTCTATCCTGTTCCATTGGTCTATATGCCTGTTCTTGTACCAATACCAGGCTGTCTTGATTATTGTAGCATGCTCAGTTTTAATGCATTGTCTTTGCCTGTGTGGTTTTCACACATAGATTGCACCATCCTCTACCAAAACTCTAAGTCTGCCTGAGCCCATGTCCAGGAACTTCTCTGGCTATAGACCATTTGGGATATGTGTGATGTGGTTCATACCTAAATCCCGCAGCATTCAATCTGCCTGTCATCGTTTAGCTCTTCAGTGTTGACTTCCCACTAATATTTACTGTAGTCACATGTCATCTCTGCAACCCAACTAGGAGCTCTTTGGAAGCTGGATGCTACCCTCAGAGGATCAATTATTGGACTGACCACACAGAGGAATGATGAGTAAGTTAATGGAAAGTGAGGAATTGCACTACAGTTTGTGTAGACTACTCATTCATGATTGTCAGCAGAAAACTAATGATAAAAAATAGAATTGCAGGTAGAGGGAACACAGAGTAAAGCAATGGTTATTGTTAGGGAGGGAGACACTTGAGCATGTGAAAGGGGGTGGTGGTTAGTAGAAAGCAAAGGATAAGAGATGATGAGGCTAGTTATAAAGCACAAAGCTATAAACATCGAGAAGAGATAGAATTGGGGCAGGCACATGATGAGGGGTTGGCCTTTGACAAAGAGGAAGACACCCCTCTTCAGAGTAGTGGGAAGAAGAAAAGATGCAGCAATATAGATTGAGTGAGGAAAATGAGTGGCTCATAGCTACATTTTCTAGATAAAGTAGGAGGTGAAGTTTTCTGCTAAGAAGTAGGGGTTTAAAAAATGTGAATAGTTAAATAATAAGAAACACATATAAAAGTATTATTAATCGAAGTATAGAGCCCAGCAGGTGAGACACGCAGAGAGGAAAGTCTGGAGTCCTATGAAAGGTACATGTCCATGCCCAAGCGGCTCTGCCTGGACCCCTGGAAACTCAGTGTGTATTTTCCAGATTATTTGACCTTTTCTCAGTGTAAATTGTACTGGCCTGACTTGGAACTGCCTCCTTCAAGTCAAATCCCTCTAGGTTCTATTAAAGACACACACACACACACACACACACACACACACACACAAAAGCGCGCTCCAGGCACGGTGGCTCATACTTGTAATCTCTGCACTTTGGGAGGCCGAGATAAGAGAATTACTTGAGCCCAGGAGTTCAAGACCATCCTGGGCAACACTGTGAGACTTTTTCTCTAAAAAAATTAAAAAAATTAACCAGGCATGGTGGCGTGTGCCTGTAGTCCCAGCTACACAGAAGGCTGAGGTGGGAGGATCACATGAGCCCAGGAAGTTGAGGATACAGTGAGCCAGGATCGTACCACAGCACTCCAGCCTGGATGATGGAGTGAGACCCCATCTCAAAAAAACAAAAACAAAAAACAAACCAAAAAATGAAGAAATGGTATATTAATCATGTTAGAAATACAGAAGCAATTCCAAAAGAATTATAGAAGAATCAGGGATAAGTTTCAACATCTGGCATTTTATTATCTCACTAGGCATCTGTGTTGGTGAAAACCTGTTCTTGATTTCCTGAGCCTAGAACCTAACTCAGTTGTACAAATACAAAGTACTTTCTGCAACTTCATTACACACTAAGGTTTTCCAGGCATACAAAGAATATGTAAATTCAGAGAAGACTGTGCTTTAAAAAGACTAGATGTTTTTAAAAAAATAGTTCATCATTGCAGAAAAAAGAGTATTATCTCTGGAGGTGCCACTCATGCATATCTGCATCCACCAGTATTTAACCGTCTCATTCACACTGATCTACATAGGGGTGATTATTACACCACATTTTGACTTCTTGTGTAGTCCTCCTCAATCATTTACATATTGAAACACACTTTTAATGAAACAGGGCCCCTTCCTATCACTACACACAAAAATCAACTCCAAATGGATCAAAGAGCTAAATGTAAAACCTCAAATGTTAAGAATCTTAGAAAACACAGGAGACATCCTTACAGAAATTGGAATAGGCAACCAATTCCTGATCAAAACCCTAAAAGCCCATGCCATAAGAGATTGACAGGTTGGACCTCACCAAACTGAAAAGCTTTGGCAAAGTAAAAGAAACCATCAAGAGAGTGAGGAGACAGCACACTGAGTGGGAAAAAATATTTGCCAACTGCATGTTTGATAAAACCCTAACATTCAGGACCTACAAGGAACTCAAACATACTGAAGTGTAAAAAGCAAACAGCCCCATTAAAAAGTGGGCAAAAGACATGAGTAGGCCCTGTTCAAAAGAAGACATATGAGCAGCCAACAGACACATGAAAAAATGCTCAACCTTCCTAGCCATTGGAGAAATGCAAATCAAAACCACACTGAGATACCATCTAACTTCAGTAAGAATGGCCAGCACTAATAAAACAAAACCAACGACAACAGATGCTGGCGAAGATGCAAAAAAAAAAAAAAAGGGAACACTTCTCCACTGTTGGTGGGAATGCAAACTAGTTCAACCTCTATGGAAAACAGTGTGGCAATTCCCAAAATAACTAGAAATTGACATTCCATATGACCCAGCAATCCCCCTTCTGGGAATCTACCTGGAGGAACTTAAATCACTCTACAAAAAAGATATCTGTGTATACATGTTTACTGCAGCACTATTCACAATAGCAAAAACATGGAACCAACCGTGCTGCCCATCGAAACTGAACTGGATTAAAAAAATGTGATATATATGCATGATGAACTATTATGCAGCCATAAAGAAGAACAAAATTGTGGACTTTGCAGCCACTTGGATGGATTTAGAGTCTATAATACTCAGTGATTTATCACAGAAACAAAGAACTGAGTACCACATGTTCTCACTCATAAGCTGGCCCTGGACATTTACCATAATACTATAAGAAAGGGATTGGCAGTAGCCAGAAATTGCTGGGGGTTGGGCACATAACATCAGTAAGAGTACTGGATCTCAAACCCGAAGTGCAGACAAAAGGGAGGCTCAAACTTTACCTGTACGATGACCACTTGTATACCTAATCCTGAATTGTGCCCTACATCTTTAAAATAAAAAATTAAAGCCCCACACATTTATCTTATTATAAATTTCTTGACCTTTGTTCCTATTATATAGTACTATTAAGGCATTAAATTGAAAGCTTTAAAATTATGTGTAAGCAGTTTGTGTATTAACCATAACTTTTTTATTGAGGAAAAATATAGATAACATAAAACTTGCCATTTTGATCATTTAAAGCATATAATTCAGTGTCATTAATTATACTCATAATGATTATAAAATATTTGTCATAATGAAGAGGAATTTGGGTGATCAGGATTTTCTTTTCCTATAAAAGACTGTATTAAGACAGTCATAAATGTCTGAATAAGGACTGCAAATTAGATAATAGTTTGCGTTAAAGTTAATTCCTGATTTTAAAATTTGCAGTGTGGTTTTTTTAAAGGTACCAATTAAAAAAATATTGATATGTAAGGTAACATCTAGAAGAATATCAAAGTTTTTAGGACATACAAACTAAAATACTTAGGGATAAAGGGGCACCATGCCTACAACTGATTCTCAACATATATGTTATTGGAGGCTGAGAACCAGTGAAAAAGATCTTTTTCAAATCTCAGTAGAGAAGAACTATGAAAACTACACAGTCCTAACTTTTCATTATGATCTGTTTAATAAATAACCAGGCCGGAACCTGTTATCAAAGTTCAAGAGTACACAAAAGGTCATGTCCAAGATTAGATGTTACTAATATCACTGAAAAAAATAATCTTGCAGGCAAGAATGGACTCCTGCTGCAGTATCATCCCAGCCAACCACAGACCCTGCATGATCACAGACACACACATGGCTTCCCTGTACCCCACCCAGCTCTCCGGCATTCTATCCTTCCTCTACCACCAGAAGCCCTTCACTCCAGGAGGCTGCATCCCTCAGGGTCCCTTTGACTGCTGTCATCTGGCCTCAGGACCTGTTCAAGCTCTCTAGAACCACAAAGCTGTAGGTGTCAGAATCAGAGGAGAACTGGGAGATTAGCAAATTCAGTCCCTTGTGGAACATGTGAATCCAAAGGCCTTGACACCTGTGAACTCCTCTGCTTCCCTCTTCCTCTCTTAACCTTCCATCCTAGGGGCTGTTTAAGTGCCCCCTCCATAAGGGCGACCTCCATTCCATCCAACAGAAACACTCCCCTCCTTTCCTGGGTGTGCATAGTGCATCTCCTGTACTTGTCCATGCATGCTGGTCCAGCGTGTATTTTGCTATATATGCATGTATTGTCATAAGAAGCTAATTGTTTTGTGTGTCAAATTCTTATCTCCTTAGCCAGATGATAAAATTCCATTACTCAGAAATCTTTGTTACTCTAACACAGAGCTCAATAAGTAAGCAGTAAGTCGGCTGGGTGCAGTGGCTATACCTGTAATCGCAGTGCTTAGGGAGGCCAAAGTGGGAGGATTGCTTGAGCCCAGGAGTTCAAGACCAGCCTGGGCAATGTAGTGAGACCCCCAGTGTTGATCCCCCAAAATTAGCTGGGCATGGTGGCATATGCCTATAGTCTCAGCTACTTGGTAGGTTGAGGAAGAAGTATCAACTGAGTCCAAGAGATCGAGGCTACGGTGAGCCATAATCCTGCCACTGCCACTGCACTCCAGCTTGGGTGACAGAGTGAGACTCTGACTCAAAAAAAAATGCAGTTAAGTGCTGGGAAATGTTCATGCTACTTTAGAAAGTCTCACGCCATCTACTCTAAGCAGGTGTCTTACTTGCAACAACTCAGCTCAACAGAAAAGCAATAGTAAAGGTCAGCATTTTCTCTCATGAACATTTATCACCTGCTTGGACTGTACACTTGAGATTATTTCATTAGTCACTGATACATGAGGAGCAAATGAGTTACTCTTTGTTTTTTATACAGGCTTTCAAATCTTCAAATTCCTTCCTTTCTTCATGATTAGCTGCAAGCAATTTAATCTTTAAAAAATGTTTTAATTCCATGAACACTTGCTTTTTACATACATTTTGCTGGGGCAATCTTATGTAAAATAGGGTAAATTTAAGAAAACTCAATATAATAATACAAAGTACTTTCCTTGTGGCTTACGTGTCAGGTGATCAAACTGAAAATGGAAATATATACCTGGACTGGCTCTGAGAAGGAATAAAAAGAATATTGTGCAGTGGAAAAGGTAGGAGACCAGAGAAGCTCTTCTCTTTACTACTGTAGCAGTGTTACTTGAATGACACATTTTATTCTTTCTGTACATCGATGTTTTCATATTCTTGCTGGGAGGGTAGATTTATACTATGGAGTTTCTCCTGACTTGAAAATCTACTCCTCTATGAATGCAGGATCTCTGAAGCTCTTTTTTTCCTCCTCCCTCCCCATTAAGACTTGGTAGAGAGACCCCAGGAAGCTTAAGATATCCATCTGGCTCAACCTCTTCAAGGCTTTTGACAATCTATACACCCAGCTCTCTGTTCTTAGCTCTCTGGCCCCATCCAGCAATCACTTGAAGCTAAAATGCCAGGAGGCACTGAACTCACTGAGATGTTCAAAGCCACACAGATGAAGAGGGAGAGGACGGAAAGGTAGATCTGGAGTCGATTCCCACCAAACCGTTTCTTGAGATATTCTGGCATGGTCATGACCTGCAGAGAGAGACATCAAGAGAGATTCACCTTCAGAACCCAATCAATACAAGTCATTCAACATTTACTAAGCACATATGAGAAGATAAGCACTGTGCATGGCACCTGAGGAATGCAGAGGTGAGAAAAACATGGGTCTTTGAGAGAATGGAATGAACTGGAGTGAACAGAGGCATGGGAGCCAGACAACCTTGGGATCTCTTCCAAGCACCAATGTTTATTAGATGAATGACTTTTAGTGAATGGCAATGTCTCTAACTCTCTGTTTTTTCATCTGTAAGGTGGGGGTTTACTATGAAGGTACAAGTAAAGTTCCCGTAACAGCACCAAATGCCTGGTAGACACTCAACAAATAATTTTTTTCACTAGTAATGTTACAGTGCAGCGAGAACAATATCACTTATAAATAATAAATAAATAAGCCACAATTATGATTATACAATAACTTGATAAATGAACAAATAGCAAATATACATTTGGGTGTATATTTATAGGAATAGTTTTGTTGAAAGAAGAAAATTACATCATAGAGAAAAACCTGTGGTTATCGCTACTGAAATACGAGATTGACTTTGTGATATATAACATAAAAGATGCAGCTTTCTGGTTTCTTTAGTATAAAAGAATGTTAAATATATATTTATATAATCAAAAACAAGAAGGGGAACTCTTGACTGAACAGAAACTGGGAAGAACACCTGAGAGATAGTAAGCCACATTTAAGAACACATGCATGAATTCCATGGCATGAATTATTGCATCAAAGACAGCATTTTCCAGCAGAGCTTATTTAAGACTGGAAATAGAAGTAACCTTGGATGAGCAAAGGATGAATCTATGGTGACCTACAAGGTACTAGCCAGAAGAATTTCCTCCTGGGCACCTCTATCCCAGGAACTATCCCAGGATATAGCACCCCACAGTCTAAGCACCAGCAGCAGAAGAAATAAATGTAGGAGCTTGGCCCAGAAAGACAAGGCAGTGTCCCAGTTGGTTGGCAATACCCAGGTTGAAGGGGAGATACCATGGCTGTAATATAGCATATGCCTAATTAAAATAAGGAACAACTGTCAGAATGGCAAAAATCAGAATGAAAGAAAGTGTCACAGATCAATGAGGATGTGGGAAAATGGACTCTTCATAACAATAGGGCAGCTGTCGGCAGCCATTCTCAAGAGCAGTCTGGCAGCACTTAGTGGATTTATGTAAATGCAAGCCCAGAAATCTAGGGACAAATAATATTAGAGCAATGGTTTCTAAAAGGCAGTGATTTTAACCCCCAAGAGGGGGCATTTGAAAATAGCAGACACTTTTGGCATCTAGTGGGTAGATCCCAGAGATACTGCTCAACAGCCTATAGTGCATAGGCTAGCATCCCACAACAAATAATTATCTGTCCCAAAATGTCTGTAGTGCCAAGATTGAGAAACCCTGGGTTAGAGAAATTTTCCTATAAATCCATAAGAAGAAAAGTACAATAGTCTCCACCACTGCAGTATTTTTACTCACTTTGAAAATTATTAACTTAAAAACTTAAATTCTAAACAATTAGTTTTTATCACCATTCCCCAAGATTCCCTCATTCTGCCCTTTTGTGGTACTAGGAGTGGGAGACAATCTAGGCATCCATAAGTAGAGGAATTCTTGAACAGAATCATAAAAACAATAAATGTATGAATATGTAAGTGTAGAGTTTCAAAAGACCAAATCTAGGGCTGGCATGGTGGCTTATGCCCGTAACCCCAGCACTTTGGGGAGGCGGAAGTGAGAGGATTGCCTGAACCCAGGGGTTCGAGACTAGCCTGGACAGCTTGGCAAGTCCTCGTCTCTACAATAAATTAAAAAAAAAATTAGCCGAGTGTGGTGGTGCGCGCCTGGAGTACTGAGAAAACCTCAATATTAAGAAGAATCTTGAGAAAAATACCATCATGCTTTTCCAAGGTGACTTAACTATTTAGTGACACATAAACATATTCAAGTGGACACGTGAGGGAAGCAGATAAATGGAAGGAGAGAAGGGTGGGGAAAAGAGAAAGAGATAAAATAGTACATAAGAGAGGTGCTTGGGCAGATTTCAAATAGCATTGTGCCATGAACTGAGGCATGTGATTGACTCAGCTTTATGGAACTGAAGACCAACAAATTAAAAAAATTAAAAAAAAAGCCACAGAGAATGTTCCAGAATTAAGAAAAATCAAAGATTAAGATCAAGGGGCACATTGGGTAGATTCCCAACTCTTCATCAGCCTAGCATGTCAGGGTCTCAGCCATTCTCCAGCCCCATGTCGCCTGCCAATCTCCACCACAGACCCTGGCCCCCATGCTTCAGTTATACCAAACCACTCCAGGTGCCCGCAGGGCCCACACGCTTTCATTCTGTGCTTTTCACACACTCCTCACTCTTCTCAGTAATAGTTCTCACCTATTTTTGTCTGTCTTAACCCCTGCCCATCCCTCAAGTCTCTACTCTGGTAGCCCTTCCTTGGGAACGCTTCCTTGAATGGCCCAGATTGGATTTAGAGCAACTCCATGGCCACCTGGGATCTCCCAGCACAGCACTCCCACAGGAAAAGCCCAATTTATGTGTGTCCTTTTCCCCAGTGACAGTGCCACGACATCTCCTTCACTTTTTTGTTTTATTTATTTATTTTAAAAATTTTATTGATTTATTTTTAATTGTTTTATTTTAGATCCAAGGATAACATATGCAAGTTTGTTACACAGGATATTGTGTGATGGTGAGGTTTGGGCTTCTTTTGAGCCTGTCACCCAGGTGGTGGGCATGAAACCCAATGAATGGTTTTTTACAGCCCCACCCTCTCTCCACCTTCAGGAGTCCCCGGTGTCTGTTATTCCCATCTTTATTCCTCTGTGTGTTCAGTGTTTAGCTTCCACTTATAAGTGAGAACATGCATTGTACCACATTTTCTGTATTTATCCATTGGGGGACACTTGGGTTGATTGTATATCTTTGCTGTTGTTTATAGTGCTACAATAAGCATGTAAGTACAGGTATCTCTTTGATATAGTGATGTCTTTTCCTTTGACAGATACTCAGTAGTGGGGTTGCTGAATTGAATGGTAATTCTATTTTTAGTTTTCTTTTTTTGTGAAATATTCATACTGTTTTCATAGTGGCTGTGCTAGATTACATTTTTACCAACAATGTATGAGTTTCCTTTTCTTCACATCCTTACCAACATCTGTTATTTTTTTGTCATTTAATAATAGCCATTCTGATTGGAGTAAGATGCCATCTATCTCATTGTGGTTTTGCTTTGCATTTATCTGAATGATTAGTGATGTTGAGCATTTGTTCATAAACCTATTGGCTATTTGTATTTTTTGTTGTTGTTGAGAAATGCCTCTTCATGTCCCTTACCCACTTTTAAAATGGAATTATTTGCTTTTTTTCTTTATTAGGTTGTTCTGAGTTCCTTTTATATTCTGGATATTAGTTCCCTGTCAGATCTATAATTTGCAAGTATTTTCTCCCATTCAACAAGTTGTCTCTTAACTCTGTTGATTATTTCTTTTGCTATGCAGAAGCAGTTTAGTTTAATTTAGTTCCATTTATTCATTTTTGTTTTTGTTGCCTGTGCTTTTGTTTAGTCATACATTTTCTTTCTACACCAATGTCCAGGAAAGCTTTATGCAGGTTTCTGTACGTGTTTTTATAGTTTTGGGTCTTATGTTTAGTCTTTTGTGCATTTTGAGTTGATTTTTGTATAGGGTGAGAGATAAGGTCCATTTTTATATATGTGGCTGTTCAATTTTCCCAGTGCCATTTATTGAAAAGGGTATCCTTTCCCCAGTGTAAATTCTTGGTGGCTTAGTTGAAAATCAGTTAGCCATAAATATGTAGCTTTATTTCTAGGTTCTCTATTCTGTTTCATTGGTCTATGTGTTTGTTTTTATGCCAAAACTGTTTTGGTTACTATAGTCTTGTAATATATTTTGCAGTCAGGTAGTGTGGTGCCTTCAGCTTTTTTCATTTTCTCAAGATTTCTTTGGTTATTTGAGCTCTTTTTGGTTCCATATGAATTTTAGGATTGTTTTTTCCAATTATGTGTAAAATGACATTGAAGTTTTGGTAAGGTTTGCATTGAATCTGTAGAAATCTGTAGACTGCTTTGGGAAATATGGTCATTTTAAACAATATTAAGTCTTACAATCTATGAGCATGGTATACTTTTCCAGTTGTGTCATCTTGCATTTATTTCATCATTGTTTTGTAGTTTTTCTTGTAGGGATCTTTCACCTTCGTGGCTAAATATATTCCTAGGTATTTTTTTTAGTAGCTATTGCGAATGTGATTGAGTTCTTGATAGCTTTCTCAGCTAGATTATTATTGGTGTACAGAAATTCTATAGATTTTTGTGCATTGAGTTTGTGTCCTGCAACTTTCCTGAGTTTATCAAATTTAAGAGTTTTTTTCATGGAGTCTTTAAATTTTTATAGATATAAGCTCAAATCATCAGCAAAGAGGGACCAATGTCACTTCCTCTATTCCAGTTTGAATGTCTATTATTTCTTCTCTTGCATATTTGCTTTGGCTGGGACATCCACTATGCTAAGTAGGAGAGGTGGAAAATGGGCATACTTGTGTTGTTTCAGTTCTTAGAGGAAAGACTTTTAGTTTTTCCTCATTCGGTATGATGTTAGCTGTGGGTTTGTCATATATGACCATTATTCTTTTGAGGTATGTTTTTTAATAAACTTGGCTGGTTGAGAATTTTTATCATGAGGAAAGTTAAATTTTATCAAATGCTTTTCCGCATCTGTTGAGATAATCATATAGTTTTGTTTTTCATTCTGTTGATGTGATATATCACATTTCTTGATTTATGTATGTTGAACCATCCTTGCATTCCTGGCATAAACTCCATTTGACTGTTGTGTATTATCTTTTTGATGTGCTTTTATATACCAGCACATTTGATGTGCTAGTATTTTACTGAAGATTTTTGTGTCTATGTTCATCAGGGATGTTGGCATTTCTTTTTCTTTTTTGTTTTCTTCTTGTCTGGTTTTGATATCAGGGTATTGATGGTCTCGCAGAATGAGTTAAGGAGAATTCTCTCTTCTTTGGTTTTTTAATAGTTTCAGGAGGATTGGTACCAGTTCTTTGTACATTTTGTAGAATTTGGCTGTGAATACATCTGGTCCTGATTTTTTTCTTTGTTGGGAATCTTTTTATTACTGATTAAATCTCACTATTAGTTATGGGTTTATGCAGATTTTCTATTTCTTCTTGACTTAATCTGAGACTGTATATTTCCAGGAATTTATTTCCTCTAGGTCTTCAAGTTTGTCAGTTTATGGTTGTTCTCTGAAGATCTTTTGTATTTCTGTGTTATCAGTGTCAACATATTTTTTTCTAATGGTGTTTGTTTGCATCTTCTGTCTTCTTGGCTAGTTGGAGTAGTGGTTTATCAATTTTGTTTATCTTTTTGAAGAATCAACTTTTCTTTTTTGAATTTTTAAATTTTAAAGATGTGGGGTAAAATTCAGGTTTAGATATATACAAGTGGTCATTGTACAGGTAAATTTTGAGCCTCCCTTTAGTCCCCACTTCACCTGGTTTGAGATCAGGTACCCTTATTGGTGTTATGTACACTCCCCTCCTTCCTCTGGAAGCTTCTGAATTATGGTGAATGTTCAGGGTCTGCTTATGAGTGAGAACATATGGTACTCAGTTCTTTGCTTCTGTGATAAATCACTGAGTATTGTAGACTCTAAATTCATCCAGATCTATATGTTTGTCCTTCTTTATGGCCGCATAATATTCCATTGTGCATATGTACCACTTTTTAAAATCCAATCCAGTTTCGATGGGTAGCATGGCTACTTCTGTTTTTGCTATTGTGAATAGTGCTGCAAAAACATGCGTGTGCTGGTATCTTTTTTATAGTGTGATTTAAGTTCCTCTGGATATATTCCAGTAGGGGGATTACTGGGTCATTTGGAAGGTTGATTATTAGATCTTTTAGGAATCACCACACTTTTCCATAGAGGATGAGCTAGTTTACATTCTCACCAACAGCGTCGAAGTTTTCTCTGCATCCTCGCCAACATTTGTTGTTTTTGTTTTATTAATGATGGCCATTCTTACTTGAGTTGGTAGTATCTCAATGTGGTTTTGATTTGCATTTCTCTGATGATTAGTGAGGGAAATCAACTTTTCATTTCATTGATCCTTTGTATTTTAAAAAAATCTCTGTGTCATTTAGTTTTTTTCTGATCTTTTATTTTCTTATGCAAACTTTGGGTTTGGTTTGTTCTCACTTTTCTAGCTTCTCAATGTCTTTTTCTTAATTTGTAATCTTTAAACTTTTTGCATGTAGGCATTTTTGCTACAGACTTCCCTCTTAGCACTGATTTAGCTGTATCCCACAGGTTTTTGTATATTGCCTTCCCATTTTCATTTGTTTCAATACATTTTCCTAAATTTTATCTTAATTTCTTCCCTAACCCAATGGTCATTCAGAAGCAAGTTGTGTAATTTCCACATACAAGGGGGAACTCCTCCAAAACCCAGAATTTATTTATAAGAAATTGTGTACTTATTGTCACATATTTAAACTTCAGTCACCTTCAAAGTACTCTCTGTCTGATGCAATACACCTATTGAGATGCTTTTCCCACTGTTTAAAACAGTTTTTGAACTCAATACCTTTTAGTGTCTCTGCCATTTTTTGATTCGCCTCTTCCACAGTGGCGAAATGTTTTTCTTTGAGGATTGTTTTCATCCAGGGAAACAAAAGAAGTCACTCAGGATGAGATCAGGTGAATAGGGTGGTAGGGCATGGGAGTCATGCTATTTTTGGTCAAAAACTGCTGAACACTCAGTGCAGTGTAGATAGGTTGTATCTGTAAATCACCTATCATAAAAAGAGCAAACATGCTGAAAGGATTGCTAAAAACAAAAACAAAAACAAAAAACAAAAAACTGAATCTGAACACAGCCTCTCACAACAATGCTAGCTTGTACACTGATGCTCATATTTTCCAAGAACAGTTACCACCCACCAAAAAAAAATCAATTTTTGGGAGGTGTCCTTTCATATTTGTATGGTTTCCAAAGTTTCTCTTGGTATTGATTTCTAATTTCATTTCATTGTAGTCTGAGAAGATACTTGACATGATTTTGATTTTTAAAAAATTGTTGAGTCTTGCTTTGTGGCCCCACATATGGAGAATGTTTGATTTGCTAATGAAAAAAATGTGTTTTCTACAATTGTTGAACAGAATATTCTGTGTATATCTCTTAGGTTCATTTGGTCTAAAGTCAAATTTAAATCCAATTTTTTAAGTTGGTTTTCTGTCTAGATATTCTATATCATGCTGATAGTAAAGTGTTGAAGTAGCCCACTATTATGGTATTTTAGTCTATCTCTCTTTTTAGATCTAGTAACATTTATTTTATGAATCTGAGTGCTTTAGTGTTGGGTACTTATATATTTAGAATTGTTATATCCTCTTGCTAAATTGATCCCTTTATTATTATATAATGACCTTCTTTGTATTTTTTTCTTTTTTAATAGAAAGTCTGTTTTATCTAATATAGGCATAGTTACTCCTCATTGTTTAAAAACAGTTTTTTCTTGCAGTAGAAGGTCTCACTCTGCAGTCCACACTGGAGTGTTGTGGCATGATCATGGTTCACTGCAGTCTAGACCTACTGGGTTCAGGTGATCCTTCTGTCTCAGTCCCCTGAGTAGCTGGAACTACAGATGCACACCATATACCTGGTTAATTTTTAAATTTTTTTGTAGATACAAGATCTCGTTATGTTTCCTAGGTTCATCTCAAACTTCTGGGCTCAAACAATCTTCTTGCCTTGGCTTCTCACAGTGCTTGGATTACAGGCATAAGCCATCATGCCTTGTTTCCTCCTTGCTTTTGGTTTACATTTACATGGATTATTTTTTCCATTCTTTTGCTTTCAGTCTATATATGACATTACTATAAGGTGAGTTTCTTATAAGAAGCATACAGTTGAATCACTTAAAAAAATCAATTCAGCCATTCTATATATTTTAAGTTGAGAATTTAATCCATTTACATTTAAGATTGTATTTGACATGAGACTTTGTTCCTGCCATATGGTTAACATTTTCTTCTTGTTTTATATATTTTTTGTTCTTTTCTCTTTCTTTTAATGTTTGTCATTGTGATTTGGTAAACTTGGTATAAATTTGTAGTGGTATCAGCTGAGTTCTTTATCTTCCTCTGTGTGATTGCTGTACCAGTGAGTTTTATACTTTTATGTACTTTCATGATGGTAAATGTTGTCCTTTCACTTCAAGGTTTATGAGTCCTTTGAGCATTTCTTGTAGGATTGGTCTAGTGGTAACAAATTTCCTCAATATTTGCTTCCCTGGGAAAATATATAATTTTCCTTCATTTATTAAGGATAGTTCTGCTGGATATAGTATTCTTGGCTGACAGTTTATTCCCCGTCCCCCAGCATTTTGAATATCATCTCATTCTCTTCTAGCTTGTAAGATTTCTGTGGGAAATTCTCTGTTAGTTTGATGAGGTTTTTTCTAAAGGTTACCAGACACTTTTCTCTTGTTGTTTTTAGGACTTACTCTTTTTTACTTTAGAAAGCCTGTCTATAATGTGCCATAGAGAAGACCTTTTTGCATTATATCTTCCTGTGAATCATTGAGCCTCCTGTATCTGAATGTCCAATTCTCTTGGTAGACTTGGGAAATTTTCATCTATTATTTTGTTGAATAGGCTTTGTAATCATTTGTTTGTGTCTCTGTCCTTGGGGATGGCAATGATTTTTAAATTCGGTGGCATTCTGTTGCTCCAAATGTTATAAGGGCTTTGCACATTCTTTTTTTCTTTGTTTTTTTTCTGACTAGGTGATTTCAAATTCTGCAATTCATTCCTCTGCTAAATCTAGTCTATTGTTGAAGCTTTCAAATGTATTTTGTATTTCAATGAATTCTTTAGTCCCAGAATTTCTATTTGGTTCTTTAAAAAAAGATCTGTTTCTTTAGCAAACTTCTCATTCATGTCCTGCTTTGTTTCTGATTACTTTGTATTACTTTAAAAAATTCCCTTGTATCTCATTGAAGTTTAAATCGATTTTTAAATTTTTTATCTGAGATGTCAAACATTTCTTTTTGATTAGGATCTATTGCTGGAGAATTATTGTGTTCCTTTGTGATGTCATATTTCCCTGCTTTTTCATGTTTCCTGCACATATGCTGCAACAATCACTTCTTCCTATATTTGGATTTACTTTCATAGGAGAAGAGTTTTTTCTGAAGTTGTATCTATGGTGTTGGTTGCATAGGGCACTTTGGCTTTGGTTCTGGGTATGTTTAGCAGTGTAGCCTCTGTATGATTTCTTCTGCTGTAAATAGCATTAGTGGTATTTGTGATTTCTTCAGTGGCTTAGGGTCTGGTTATTAGTGGAGTCTGTGGCGAGGTTCTGCTGGTGACTAGGATGCCTGGTGGGCCAGTCTTGAGATCTCAGTGGTGGACTAAGCATGCCTAATTTTGTGTACCAGGGCACAGAAGTGGGTTGATTCCTAGGCCTCCAGGTTCTTTCTAGGACGCAGGTAGTAGACTGGGTGGGTGGCAGGGTTCTTTGTTCTCTGGGCAAGTGGCAAGCATGGGTAATGGCAGTAACAGTGGTGGTACAATTCTATGGGTCCTGAGCAGTGTGCATTTATATTGGTGGTGGTGGTGATTGGATGCATGTGCCAGAGCCTGGGCCCACAGGTGGCACTTGAAGATAGGTGCCAGCTCAGGTGGTAGCGGATGGAAATTTTAGCTCTACCTCAAAGTACCTCAAGCCCCACCCATGAAAAGTGCTTAGGTGTCCAATGTGGTGAATTGGGCTAAGTAATCTCCAGGACCCTAGGCTATGTGCTCTGTCTTAGAGGAGGGTGTGAAGACAGGCTGAACAGGCTTATGCTCAGACCCTTCTGTGGAGACAGTAGGTACCAACCATGGTGTATAGGGGTAGAGGAATCCTCAGGTTGCCAGAAGAGTGCTCAGGTGAGAGGCAGTAGTAGCTATATTGAGGTTTTGCCACTTGAGAGGGGCTGGTCTCTGTGTCCACCACTTGGAAAGGTGAGTAGGGAACATTATTCCTCTCATACCTAGTCCTGTTGGGTTTACCCCCCCAGACAGCTCCAGCTGCAGAAGCCCCTGCCCAGACTGTGACTAAATTGTGGTGACAACTTCTGCCTTGCTCACATTCTGGTGATGTTCATTTCTCAGCACCGGCAGCTGCAGTCCATGCCTCACTCACTTCTTAGCTCTGGCTGTGGGAGAACTCCCAGCTTGCACCCCAGTCCTAGTAGTGAAGGCTTGATTTTTCCCTAACACCTCATATCCAGCACTACTGGTCCCCAGGACAGTGTGCAGCCTGTCATAGGTTACATTTGAAAATGGTGCCTTGTTGCAGTCACTCAGAAAACATGAGACACAGCATGAACTTTCTCCCTAGAGCAGTTATGCCCTATGGTCTTCTGATAGCTCCCTGTGTTAGCTTCAGGACTTGGGAGGGTCAAAGAGTTCTCCCACAGCTAGACTGCATGAGTTCATGATTAGGTTGTGGGCCACTAAAAGTCTCTAACTCATTTTCTTCTGCTGTTTCACTTTTGGTGTTTTTTTCTGTCACTTCTCTGTTGAATTTCAGTGTTCTCTCATGGCTAACATATTCAAAAGATAAGTGTATATAAGTTACTTTGATTCTTGTAAGTAGAGGAGGCAGGCATGAAATGCTTCCAATCAACCATACTCAAGTCCCTCCCTTGGCACATTTTTAAAATCTAGGACACACACAAGCCTTTCACAATTGATCCCCATTTAAACCTTAAGATCCACCTCTGTATCCCACCACTCTTACCCCATAGGCCCTCTATTTTAACCATGATTTTGCATGACCTCCAAATATTCCAAGTCCCTCCATGATCCAACTTTTATTTGTACCGAGATGACCAATATACCTCACGGCTCAAGTCAGGTCACCTCTGAGAAACTTTTTTTTTTAATCACAGGAGTGTTCCAGCTTCAGTGTTCCTGAACTAGGCCAACCTGTTATTGTGGTTACTTACTATGCAAGGCTATCACCAATGTTTTACATGGCTGCAGTCACATTCTACACTGGGAGACACTCTTGGCAAGAAATTGATTTTTCTGTCCTGAATATTTCTAGCAACAGGCCAGATGAAGGCCTGGCACTAAGATTTCATGATTGAACAGAAAGAATGACAGATACACCTGATAGATTTCCTTAGAGCACCTGTAGATACTCACCCCTGCCTTAATGTAGATGGGGACAAAGATCCATCCAAGAATTGGCAACATCACAGAGGACTACAAGGAACAAAAAAGTATAAATTACCATATGACCTCTGAGTTTGAAAAAAGAAGTTTGTTTAGCTCTTGCCCCATTCAAACATTTATAATCCCCAGACAATGGTTATTTCCCATCTCCTGTTTCTTCAATTCAGAGACCACCATTTTCTGGGGCTTCAGATCTGACAAAAAATGTGTGCTGAAAAATGGACAGAAGATAAGTTATCTGAGCCCAGCTGAATCATTATAAAATAACAGAATCTTTGCCAAAAGTAATTTTTCTGGCATGGCAAGAATTAGAAACTGAGTGACAAAGCAGTGAGAAAGAAATTTGAAAACAGAATATTCCTAGTGCCTTCCTCAAGTCTTGCCACATATAATAATGATAATTATATAATCCAGCAGTAATATGCAATATCTATGGAAAGTCTTCACATATATCACTTGTGCTGCTCTCACAACAACTGAGTGAGGTAGATAAGATAAACATAGATATTTTTATCTTATGGAGGGAGAACTTGAACCTTATTGAGATTAAAGAAGTTTAAGATCACAGACTAAAAGAGAAGCAGCCAGGTTCTTTGCAGCCTGGTAATTATACCTACTTGGACCATAGGTCACTATGTCCATGACTCTGGAGGTTGTTTTCATTTTTGTGTCCATGGTACTATAGAAACCAAATTCTAGCCCTAGATCATATGTGGAGGCTGGTTCCATTCTGGAGTTCTTGATACTACTTAAGTAAAAGTAGGGGCAAAGTATTCAACAGGGGAAGGTTGTAGGCATTTCTGATGACTCAAGGTCTCTTTCTAAGTCCATCTAGGGTGGTCTGTTTAAGTTTCCACTATCCAACTTCCTTCCACACAAGCATCTTCCTCTGACTGATGTGTACAACACATATGTACATAAAACGCTAGAAAGAATAAGAGAAGAGAACAGAAAAACTCAGGCAACTAAGGATTTTTTTTTGTGAAAAATTGAAAAAATGATCCCACTGAGTTAAGACTTCTAAATAAACTGGCTATTTAACACTGTCAATCCAAACCATAGTTCTCTAGTTAATGTGATTTCTTGTTGTTCAAGATTTCTATTTGCTTTCTTCTTTATATCAGTTTTCTATTATGGTATAATAAATCACCCCAAAATTTAGCATCTTAAAACAACAAACATTTCTTATCTCAGTTTCTGTAAGTCAGAAATTTGGGTGCAGCTCAGCTGAGTCTGAGACTCCAGGTCTTGCATGACTTTGCTGTCAAACTGCCAGCTTGGGCTGCAGTCTCATTTGAAGACTCAGTTGAAGGAGAATCTCTTCCAAGCTCCTTCATGTGGCAACTAAAGATTTCTGGATGACATGTTCACTACATGCCCAGTCATGTGCTAGATGATGGGGTGGTATGGGTAGGTAAGAGGACGTGATTCTTGTCTTAAAGAACTTAGAGTCTGATTAAGGGGACACAGCTTTTACTGATGAAATGGTGGCAGAACAATTAAGAAACCAGTTGCAGACTCTTGTAGATTCTACCTACTATCTCTCAAATCATTTACCACTTATTCTGTTGTCATCATATTTGTCAGGCTCAAATTGAACAATTTCTATACCTTTCCTGGCATCAGTACCAGGAAGCTCCCTGACATGCACTGAGCCCCACTCACCATCTGTGGTGGATACCTTCTGTGATCTCCCTCAATGCTCTGAGCACGTTTCTCTCCTGTACTTTTTGCACTGTAGTGAATCTATGTCTGTCTCTCCCACTGGAATGTAAATTCCCCTAAAGAAGGAACCATTGCTTTTATACTTTAAAATTTCTTGCATCTAGTTCAGGGGTGAACACATAGTGTAATAGCTCCAGAAGGAGGGATAAAAGGGCAAGTAGGGATTTAACAATATAAGATTACATTTCTGGTGGAATAATTGCTTGAGAAAAATCTTAGAGGTGACCACGAGACTAGAATGACCTAGGAAGAAGGAGGTCACAGAAGTGCTGAAGGTTAAACAAGAAGTGGAGTAGGAGAAGGAAAATTAGAATCAAACCAAAGGAGGTAGCATTCTATAATAATGCCTAGAGATGCCTGGGATATGGGTTTGATGAAATACCTGGATGCTATGACTTGAATGTATTCACAAAGCTTATGTGTGGGAAACATAATCCCCAATGCAAACAACGTTGAGAGGTTGAAACTTTAAGAGTCAGAGCCCTCATGGGTGGATCAATGTCATAATGGTGGGGGTGGGTTAGTTATCTTAGGAGTGGGTTCCTGATAAAAAGATGAGTTTGAGTCTTCTCCCTCTCTTGCGCTCTATTGACCTTCCTTCTGCCATGGGACAGTGCAGTAAGAAGGCCCTTGCCAGATGTAGACCCCTTGACTTTGGACTTCCACCCTTCAGACCTGCAAAATATATATTTTTGTTCTTCATAAATTACCCAGTTTGTGGTGTTCTGTTACTGCAGCATAAAACATATGAAGACACTGGATATGGGTTTGATTTAAAGGGGAAAAAAGCCTATGACGTCACTTACATTCCATTCAAAGGTTGCAATAGCAATTCCGGAAGCAGCTCCAGTCCCAGCCAGTCCTACAAAGTGACCACTGCCAATGTTACTGGCAAAGAGAGAGGCACCCATCTGGATTGCAAGAGAACAGACTGGGATTGAAATTAAAGAATCCAAATAAGACTTCCTAAAACCAGATATATATCAAGGTATTTCTATCACCACTCTATACCAGGAGTCAGAAAACTATGGCCTTTGTTCTAAATCTAGCCTGTTTCCAGTTTTTGTATGGCCCATAATCTAGGGATGTTTCTTACACTTTTGAATAATTAAAAATGGATTAAATATCTAACTAAGAATAAAATTTATTAGAATGTGAAAAATGTAAAATTATATGGTTTAAATTTCAGTGTCCATAAATAATTTTATTGGAATAGAGTCATGCTCATTGGCAAGGTTGTGTAGTTGCAATAGAGTGGCTTGTAGACTCTAAAATACTTACAATCTGTTCTTTTTCAGAAAAGCTTGTTGACTGTTGCCTTGGGGAACTTTGGTCTATCTACCTAAGTGCTCTGAGTTGAGCCCCACCTTGGGCAAGGATTTCCAGACCTCTCATCAGTTCTTGCCACTTTAATTAGCCTCAAGAACCCCAAAGCTGTGTAGGAAGAAATTCCTCTTCATCCTCTTAGTCATGGGCTCTATCCTCACTCATCTCCCTTTCTAGCACATTACCTGCTCTTCTAAAGACTAATAAATCAAAAGGGATCTCTTGAATGGGCATGGATGAGCATCTGTCCTGATAGAGCAGAATTGTCTGTTCCTGTCTTTTCAGTGATCCGTAAAATCACTTTTTCCATTCAGATATGTGGGGCCAGGGTATGGTGTTGAGCTGGTTTATGGCTTTGGGATTGATTGAGCCTTGAATCTTTCACAAAACAGTCCTAAGAAGACAATGTTTGATTGGATGCCCCACATAAAAATTTATTTTGAGCTTTCAGTTGATCTACTTCAATCACCCCTGTCAGGACATTTCCCAATCTCCATTCCTCTTCATACTATTTAGAAAATGAGTCATTAGACTGGTGAAGGAAGCATTTTCTAAGCACCCACTATATATCCAACCCAGTGCTGACACTCTCCAGGTTTAGAGAGAAATATGCAGCCTCTGCTGTAGTGGGAATATGATTGAGGGAGTCACAAATCAAAACACAGCAAGGAGAACACCCACTGGGCAAAATTCAAAGAGCCATCATTATTAGCACCATTGAAAGGAACACTACTCACTATCCATAGCAGGACAGATTATAAGGAGTAAACAGCTGGGCACGGTGGCTCATCCTTGTAATCCCAGCACTTTGAGAGGCAGTGGCAAGAGGATTGCTTGAGCTCAGGGATTTGAGAGCAGCTTGAGCAACATGGCAAGACCTCATCTCTACAATAAATCAAAAAATTAGCTGGGCATGGTGGTGCTCGCCTATGGTTCCAGCTACTTGGAAGGTCAAGGCAAAAGGATCACTTGAGCCCAGCAGGTCGAGGCAGCAGAGGCCATGAGTGTGCCACTGCACTCCAGCCTGGGCAACAGAGTGAGACTTCTACTTAAAAAAAAGGAAAAGACATTCAGGGCACAGCTGGAGCAAGCTGGAGGGACTTATAGATGAGGACGGGCTTAAGCTGGGCATTGAAGGGGGAAGCTGGTTCACACAAGAGGAGCAGTATCAGCTCAGGACTGGTAACAAAGAAGGATTGTGCAGAGCTAGCAGGAAATCAAGGAGAAAGTTCTTGATGAGGATCAGGGTATAGAATATGATGTGGAGCTGAACTGGGGTCCTTCAATGCCAAACCTGTTCTCATAATTGGTGATACATTATAATTACTGGAATTACAAGGCCATGAAGTCAGGGATTTAGGACAAGAGTCACCAAGTAGGTAGCCAATATACATAAAAAATAGTCAACATCCCTAGTGTTTTCTGTTTTTACTCTAAAACACACACCCAGGAAATTTTATCTTTAAGAAACTCTGGCCTACTTACCGGCCACCAGGACACAGCACGGTTAGCCAGGAAAAAGCCTCCAACAGTGCCCCGGTTGGTTTTCAGCATTGCCTGAGCAGGAGGAAGACAGGGGAGGGTGAAACCCCAGCGGATTCACCCAAGATGCCCCAGATACTCTGGCCAGGGTGCTGACAGTGGTGACTTTTTCAGTACTCCTACAGAAAGAAATGTTATCCTGGACTCTGCAATAGTGTTTCCTTTTGAAAAAGACTTAAAAAAACATAGTTTCATAAAATCTGAGAGTTGGAAGGAACTTGAGAAATCACATTCCTCAACTGCTGTCTTTACTTCTCTGATTTTCAGTTACTCAATGTAAAGTATGGCTTCTGTACTTAGAAAATTTGCAACCTCAAACTCATTACTAAAACTAAAGAATGGATTAAGTTAGAAAGTGAAGAAACAGCAAACATAAAAATAAACAAAAATAAAGTAAAATAAATTAGTTAATAAAAATAAAGTTTTTGTTCATTATGCCAGGATGCATAATGGCAACACCAAGCAGAATAAGACTGGCGTTCTCAGTGCTGACTTTGTTCACCTGATGGAGTTGTTAGAAGAAATTAATTCAATGCAGACATTAATTATGTCACACACAGTAAAATGATTCCAATGGAAAGACAATATGTGCTGACTGTTAATACTGTCTCAGTTCTGTCATGCCACACTTCTCCCTCCCTAAGCTACTCCCCCAAACTTGTGCCTGTCCTAAAAGCTTCACTGGGCTCCTACATACCCACAGCCCAACAGCCATCACCACCACAAAATAGATGACAATAACAGAGATGTCAGCAGGGTTTCGAATGCGGTCTGACATAGCAGGTGTCTCTGGGGTCCCATCCATGGTGTTAGGGCTTGTTGTGCTGGCCATGGTTGCTGGTGGTGCTGTTCTCATCCCAGGGTTGACTCCGTTTTATGAACTCTGGGTTAATGATCAGCCTCAGGTGGTGGAACAAGATATCAGAGCCAGTTCCTGGGCATGGGGAACTTTAAACCTCTCCTCTGAAGCTCTGATACCCTGGCCCTCCAGTGGTCAGTATTGGCCTAGGCAGGGTGTGAGAATAAGGGTTGAGAGAACAGAAATGGAGTAAGAGTTGAAGGTGGAGGATAGGGTGATCACTGAGTGGAGAGATAGGGTGTTTAAGGAGATTTGACTAGGTCAAGTGAGGACTAGGAAGAGATAAAGGGATATGGGAGTGGGAGGGGCAGATAAATATAGAGGTGAGGGATCTGGAAAGAGTCAGGAGGGACAGAGAGTGACGGTTCCTTGGAAAACAGATACAATCTTGACCAAGAAATTGTATCCCTTGAAAATGAAGTTAATTTTGCATTTATGAGTTTCAAAGCCCACATTTCTTTGGAACAGGTAATCTGAGTGGACTCCATATGACACAGCAGTACTGTGGTAGCTAATGCAGGGAAGGGAAGTGGCTCTACAAAGCATCACACACGGAAGATGCAGGCAGGGCTGTGTAGTGCACTAGGTCAGAGTTTTGACAATGAGTGAGTCAACCCCAAATCATGTGATGGTGATTCTTATAACACAAGGCCCATGACTCTGACTATAGCCTGCTTGAAGAAGTAAAGTCCTGATACTCCTTTTTCCCATATATTTTGTGTTAAAATATACATAATATAAAACAATCTTTAAATGTACAACTCAGTAGAATTCAGTATATTCACAATGTTGTGCAACCATCACAACTATCCATTTTCAGAAGTTAAAAAATAACCCCAAACAGAAATTCCATATCCAAAAAACGATTCTCTATCCCTCCCTCTCCCAAACCTCTGGTAACCTCTGCTTTACATTGTCTATGTAAATTTGCCTGTTCTAGGTGCCTCATACAAGTGGGAGTCATACAATAGCTATCCTTTTGTGGCTGGCTTATTTTACTTATTTCAAGGTTTATTCATGCTGTAGCATTTTAAAGGCTGAACTGCATGTTTAAGGTTGAACAATATTCTATGGTGTGTATACACTACATTTTGTTTATCCATTTATTTGTGGATGGACATTTGGGTTGTTTCCACCTTTTAGCTATTGGGAATAATGCTTCTATGAACATTGGTATACAAGCATCTGTTTGAGTGCCTGCTTTCGATTCTTTTGGGTCTACATCTAGAAATGAAATTGTCAAATCATATAAATCTATATTAAACTTTTTAAGGAATTGCCAAACTGTTTTCCATAGCAGCTATACCATTTTACATTTCCACCAGCAATGCTCAAGAATTTCCATTTCTTCAAATTTTCACCAGTACTTGTTATTTTTCATTTACAAACTTATAGCCATTTCATTGATATTAAGTATAAAGTGTTATCTCATTGTGGTTTTGATTTGTATTTCTAATATAATGATCAATGATGTTGAACATCTTTTCATGTGCTTATTGGCCATTTGTATATATCCTTGGATAAATGTCTATTCAAATCATTTGCTCAATTTAGAATTGGGTTGTTTATTTTACTTTTAGAAGTGCTTTAGATATTCTGGATGCTAATCTCTTATTAGAAATACAATTTGCAAATGTTCCTCATTCTATGATTATCTTTTCATACTCTTGCTAGTGTATTTTGATGTGCAAAATTTTAGTTTTGATGAAGTCCAGTTTATCTATTTTTTATATTTTTGTCTATGCTATTGGTGTTATATCCATGAAATTTATCATCAAATCTAAGGTTATAAAAATTTAACCTTTAAAAAAAGTTTAGCTCTTATCTTTAGGTCTTTGATTCATTTTGAATTTTTGTTTTGGCTTTTGCTTTTTAATGTAGTATAAAGTAAGGGTTCGACTTCATTCACTTTCATGAAGATATCCAACTTTCTAAGCACCGTTTACTGAAAAGACTGTTCTGTCCTCCTTGCATGGTCTTGGTATCCCTTTCAAAAATTATTTGAGTCTATATTTGAGGGTTTATATCTGGACTGCTCATTCTATTCAATTGCTCTATATGTCTATCCTTATGTCAGTATCACACTGCTTTGAGTACTGTAACTTTGTATTAAGTTCTGATATCAGGAAGTGTGAGTTCTCCAAGTTTGCTCTTTTTCAAGATTGTTTTAGCTATTCAGAGTCCCTTGACATTCCATGTGAATTTTAAAATGAGTTTTATATTTCTGCAAAAAAAAGTCATTGGGATTTTAATAAGGATTGCATTGAATCTACGGTTTAATTTGGATAAAGTTACCTTAATAATACTAAGTCTTCTAATGCATGAATATGGGAAGTCTTTCCATTCCTTAGCTTCTTTTAGCTATGTTTTGTAGTCTGCGTTGTATAAATCTTCCATCTTTTTAGTTGAATTTGTACCTATGCATTTTATTCTTGTTGATGAAAATGTAAGTGAAAGTGTTTACTTGATTTCCTTTTAAGATTGTTCATTATTAGTATATAAAAATGCAATTAATTTTCTTTTTTTATTATAAAGATGTGGGGTACAATTCAGGGGTACAATTATATATACAAACATTGATTATGGAGGTGCCCTTGTTGATGAGGTTTACCCCTCCCTCCCCTAGCAGGTTCCCTTAACTGACAATCCCACGCTCCCTCCCCTGACAGTTTCCCACCACTGCCAATCCTTTTCTTACAGTATTATAATAATTGTTCAAGGTCTGATTATGAGTGAAAACGTATGGTACTCTGTTCTTTGTTTCTGTGATAGATCACTGAGTATGATCGACTCTAAATTCATCCAAGTTGCTGTGAACTCCGTATGTTTGTCCTTCTTTATGGTTGCATCATATTCCATTGCGTATACGTACCACATTTTTTTATACAGTCCAGCTTTGATGGGCAACATGGTTGGTTCCGTGTTTTTGCTATTGTGAATAGAGCTGCAACAAACATTCGTGTGCTGGTATCTTTTTTGTAGAATGATTTGAGTTCCTCCAGATATATTCCCAATAGGGGGGTTGCTGGGTCATATGGAAGGTCAATTTCTAGATCTTTCAGAAATCACCACACTGTCTTCCAAAGAGGTTGCACTAGTTTGCATTCCCACCAGCAGTGTAGAATTGTTCCTTTCTCTCCGCATCCTCACCAGCATCTGTTGTTGTTTATTTTATTATTGATGGCCATTCTTACTGGGGTTAGGTGGTATCTCAATGTGGTTTTGATTTGCATTTCTCTGATGATGAGTGAGGCTGAGCACTTTTTCATGTGTCTGTTAGTTGTCTGTGTGTCTTCTTTTGAAAAGTTTCTATTCATGTCTTTTGCCCACTTTTTAAAGGGAATGTTTGTTTTTTTCCTTTTGGAGTGTTTGAGTTCCTTGTAGATCCTAGATGTTAGGCCTTTTTCAGATATACAGTTGGCAAATATTTTTTCCCATTCTGTGGGCTGTCTTCCTGCTCTCTTGATGGTTTCTTTTACTCCACAAAAGCTCGTTAGTTTGATGAGGTCCCACTGGTCTATCTTACTTCTTAAGGTATGGGCATTTAGGGCTCTGCATAGGAATTGGTTGGCATTTGATTTTCTGTGTTGAGTTCATATTCTGCAACTTTGCTAGTTTTTTTTCATTAGCTAGCACTCAGATAGATACTTGAACACTAATGTTTATAGAAGCATTATTTACTGTGGCTACTTGAAATTATTATTTTAAAATGAGTTTTGAAAGCAACACCAAGATCTTTCAATGAGGGTAGAACAGTATTTTCAGTAAACGGTGTTTGGAAAATTAAATATCTTCATGAAAGTGACTGAAGTTGGACCCTTGCCTTATACTGCATACAAAAAAACCCCTAAATGGATTACAGCTAATATTGTTAGTTTATTAACTCTTAACAATATTTTTGTGGAATATTTAGGGTTTTCTACACTATGATCATGTCACTTACAAACACAGATAATTTTATTTATTCCTTTCAAATTTGGATGCCTTTTGTTTATTTTTTCTTGTTTAATTGCTCTGGCTACAAGTTTCAATAGATGTTGGATAGAAATGATGAAATCAGTTATCCTTGTCTTGTTTCTGATCTTAAAGTGTTTTCAATTTTAACCATTGAGTATGATGTTAACTATGAGTTTTTCATATATGATTTTTAACATGTTTAGGACATTTTCTTCTATTCCTTATTTATAGTGGTTTTTTTAAATTAAGAAAGGGTGTAACATTTAAACATTTTCTTCAGATTTTCAAAATTGTGTTTTATTATTTTTATTTGTATAAATTTAAAAAGTACAATTGCAGTTTTGTTACATAAGCAAATCTTGTAGTGGTGAAGTCTGGGCTTTTAATAATCATCCAAATAATGTACACTGTATCCATTAGGCATTTCTCATTCCTCACATACTTCCGTCCAGCCTCTTTTTTAAGTCTCTAATATGTTTTATTCCATACTCTATGTTCATGTGTATACATCATTTGGCTCTCCCTTATAGTGAGAATATGTAGTATCTGAATTTCTGATTCTGAGTTGTTACACTTAAGGTAATGGGTAATGGCCTCTAGTTCCATCCATGTTACTGCAAAAGACATAAACTCATTCTTCTTTGTGACTGAATAGTATATATAATCCCATATTTTCTTTATTTGATCATCCATTGATAGATACTTAGATTTATTTCATATCTTTACTATTTTGAATAGTGCTGTGATAAACATGTAAGTGCAGGTATCTTTTTGGTATAATATTATGTTTTCCTTTGGGCAGATAATCAGTAGTGGGGTTGCTGGATTGAGTAGTTCTAATTTTAGTTCTTTAAGAAATGTCCATTTTGTTTTCCATATAGGTTAGAAATAATTTCTTCCTCAATTTTTGGGAAGAGTTTCAGGAGGATTCATACCAGTTCTTCTTTGTATATTTGGTAGAATATACAAATCTGTGGATTCATCCTGGTCCTTGTCTTCACTTGGCTGGAAAGTTTTTAAAAATTATTGATCCAATCTTACTACTCATTGGTCTGTCCAGAATTTTTTTTTTTTCCTGGTTCAATCTTGGGAGACTGTATTTTTCCAGAAATTTACTCATTTCCTCTAGGTTTTCTAGTTTGTGAGCATAGGGCTGTTCAGAGTAGTTTCTTTTTTTTTTTTTTTTTGAGTTGGAGTCTCACTCTGTCACCCAGACTGGAGTGCAGCGGCCGCTCCCGGCCACCGCAGCCTCGACCCGCTGGGCTCCGGCGATCCTTCTGCCTCAGCCTTCCAAGTAGCTGGAACTACAGGCACACGCTACCATGCCCGGCTGATTTTTTGATTTACTGTAGAGCTGAGGTCTCGCTTGCCCAGGCGGGTCTCGAACCCGCGGGCTCAGGCAATCCACTCACCTCAGCCTCCCAAAGGCGCGGGATTACAGGCTGAGCCACCGAGCCCGGCTTCATAGTAGTTTCTGATAATCTTTTGTATTTCTGTGGTGTCAGTTGTAATGTCTTTTTTCATTTCTGATTGTGTTGATTTAGATCTCTGTTTTTTTATTAGTCTAGCTGACAGTTTATCAATTTTGCTTATTTAAAAAACCAAATTTTGGTTCATTGATCTTTTGTATTGTTTTGGTCTCAATTTTATTTAGTTCTGCTCTGACCTTTATTATTTATTTATTTATTTATTTATTTATATGCTAGCTTTGGTTTTGGGTTGTTCTTGGTTTTCTAATTCTTTGAGGAAAAAAAGCAAAAAAATTCTAAAACAACTAGACAACAATTAACAATATGACAGGAACAAAACCTCACATATCAATATTAACTTTGAACATAAATGTACTAAATGCCCCACTTAAAAGATATAAATTGGTAGAATGGGTGGAAAAACCATGAGGTATTATGCTAAGTTGCCAATTTGTGATGTTTCTGTTTTTTTGATGTAGACATTTAACACTGTAAGATTCCCTTTTAGTACTACTTTGGCTGTATTCCATGGATTTTGATATGCTGTGTTTCCATTTTCAAATATTTATTTGCTGATTTTCTATCCTGATTATCTGTCTAGTGGTGTGTGTGCAATGTTAAACTTTCTCACTATTATTATTATATTGCTGTATATCTCTTTCTTTAGGTCTAGTAATACGTATTTTAATAATCTGAATGCTATGGTGTTGGGTGCATATATATTTAGAATTATTATATCCTCTCACTAAATTGATTCCCTTATCATTATATAATGACATTTTAAATCTTTTAAAAATTAATGTTTTTGATGTAAAGTCTGTTTTGTCTGATAAAAGTGTAGTTACTTCTGCTCATGTTTGGCTTCCATTTGCATGGAATATCTTTTTCCACCCCTTTATTCTCAGTTTCTGAGTGTCTTTACAGGTAGGGTGAGTTTCTTGCAAGTAACATGTAGTTGGTTCATGGTTTTTCCACCCATTCTACCAATTTATATCTTTTAAGTGGGGCATTTAGTACATTTATGTTCAAAGTTAATATTGATATGTGAGGTTTTGTTCCTGTCATATTGTTAATTGTTGTCTAGTTGTTTTAGAAATTTTTTGCTTAATTTTTTTCTGTTTGTCTTTTGCCATTTAGTGACTTCTTTCTCTCTCCCTTTGTGTAATTGTTTATAGGACCTGTGAATCTTTTGCTTTCATGTGCTTTTATAGTGGCAATTATCAACCTTTCATTTTCATGTTGAGGACATCTTTGAATATTAATTGTGAGACTGGTCTAGTAGTGACAAATTCTTTCAGAGTTTGTTTGTCTAGGGAAGAGTTTATTTCTCTTTTATTTAAAAAGCTTATTCTAGCAGGATATAAAATTTGTGCTTAGCAGTTTTTTTTGAGCATTCTGAAAATAGAATACCAACCTCTTCTGGCTTGTATAGTTTCTGCTGTGAAGTTTTCTGTTATTTTGATGGAGTTTCCTTTATAGGTGACAAGACACCAATAAAAATTCGAAAATTTTTTCTTTAACATTGAACTGACTTCATATAGTCTGATAATCATACATTGTGATGAAGGCCACATTTCATTGTCTTTTCTTTGTATTTGTTTTATTTCTTGTATATTTGCTGAACTAGGGAAGTTATTATCAATTATTTTCTTTAATAGGTTTTCTAAACATTTTGCTTTTAACGTTCCCTTGGAAATACCACTAATTTGTCAGTTTAGTTACTTTAATCTGAAACTTCTTGAAGGTTTTATTCATTCTTTTTTCTTTTTGTTTTTCTTTATTTTTGTCTGGCTGGATTAATTTAAAATACCTGTCTTCAAGTTCTGGGATTCTCTCTTCTGCTTGGCCTAGTTTATTGCTGAAGCTTTGAAGTGTATTTTATAATTCCTTTATTGAATGTTTTATCCACAAGTTCTCTTTGATTATTTCTTGAGATATCTATCTTCTTGGTAAATTTCTTGTTCATATCTTGAATTGGTTTTCTGGTTTCTTTGCACAGGTTTTCAGATTTATTTTTTATTTCACTGAGATTCTTTAAAATCAATATTTTGAATTCTTTATTTAACATTTTGAGAATTTCTTTTTGGGTAGACTCCATTGCTAGAGAGTTATTTAACTCTAAGAAAAATTGAGGGGTGTTCTAGCGCCTAGATGTTTCATACTTCCAGGATTATTATTCTAATTGCTTTGCATTTGGAAAAATAGTTGTTTCTTATGTTTGAATTTACTTTGGTTGGGTCAGGAATTTTTTGTTTGCTAAGAATGTGACTATGATGTATGTTAAGCAAGGCCATTTAACTTTGCTTCTGGGTGCCTTCAGTGGCAAAGACTGTAAGGTTTCTTTGATTATATTAATAAAACAACTAAAAAAAAAATAGATTCACTATGGTAGCCTTCTTAAATGTGGGTTGCAGTAGCAGTGTATTGGGATGGTGAGGAGACTTATGGCTTCCTGAGTAGCTGGGAAGGCATGGGCAATGGTAGTAGCACAGACCACAAGAAGCTTATCTTGTTCCCAAGTGCTGTGCACTTTTGTCAGCATATATTATGTTGAACTGTGCAGGTCAATCTCCAGGAAAGTAAGTGGCACTTGCAAGTAAGAGCTGACTGTACTGCTGTGGTAGCAGTAGGGTTTATGCTTGATCTTTGATTACCAAGAGAAGCACTCCAGTGTCCCAGACAATGGGCTGTGCTGTGAGATGCTCAGTGTCCTAAGTCCTATGTTTAACCTCAGAGGGGGTTAAGTTATGCAGAAATGAACAGGGAAAGACCACACTCAGGTACCTCTAGGTTGGTTCAAGCACTGGCCCTGATGGGGGCTCAGGGACAGTTGTCAGGCCCCTGGTGCCATCCCCGGGTAAGGAGTGGAGCAACCACTGCTGCACTCACTGAGGTTCTATTACCTCAGTGAGGTAATGGAAAGAGAGGGCTGGCTCTGACATATAGGCCAGGCATGTGGAGTGGGATTATTTCCCCCCATTCTCCAAATCTGAGAGGACTCACTCGCCCATTCTGACTAAGGGAGCCAGCTACTGCTGGAACACTCAGTAAGGTCACATGTTATTTGCCTTTAGTCCACAAAGCTGCCTTGGTCCACAAAATTCTACACCTGGCTCAAACAATGCTTCTCAGGCAAATCTCCCATTCTGGTCCCATGAAAAGGGGAAGCCCAATTCCAGTGCCTATGGCTGGAGCCCGTGCTATACTCACCTCTCTGTTCTGACTGGTGGGGGACCCTGCTTGAGTCTCAGTGCTCCAGTCCCCAGCCTGAGACTCTCTAATGCCCATGGCTATGTCATAGGATCCTGCTCAGCATTCTATGGACTAGGATTGAAAATGGCATCCTCCTATTAGCTCCTAGGCCTGGGAAAATGCCATGGGTACTTCCCAGTGTTATTCCCCCCCCCCCCCCAGTCTTCTGGTCTTTCCCTAAGTTAGATCCAGGGCTTAGAAGGATCAATGTACTCTCCCATGGCCTGGATTGCATAGTTCCCCAGTGGAAAGGTAGATTACAGAGAAATACTTACTCTCCCTTTCCCATACTGAGCACCATTTCCAGTTCTCAACAGGACCTTACCACATGAGCTGCCTGCTCGCCTTCTCTTGCAAGTATCTGAAGCATTCTTTCACTTTTCTGTTGTATTCTCCTGTTCCTTCTTGGATAAAAATTCACATTGTGAATCTCTACACGTTTTTGCTTCTTCTAAGTAGGCGAGGCACACTGGAAAAGCCTCTAGTCCACCACCTTGGAAAAAAATTAAAAAAATATTTTTATCTTTATTCTAATAACTTGATGTATCACATTGATTGATTTTGGTATAGCGAACCATCTTTGCACTCTGGGAATAAATCTAACTTGTCATAGTATATAATCTTTTTAATATGCTAATGAATTCTGATCATTTGTTGAGAATTTTGCACGAATGTTCAAAAGCGATACTCATCAGTATTTTTCACGTTTCTTTTTTTGGGGATTTGGTATTAAGGTAATGATGGTAATGATAGAATGAGTTAGGAAGTTTTCTTTTCTCTTCAATTTTTTTCCAAGAGTTTGAGAAGGACCAGCACTAATTCTTTAAAAAATATTTGGGGTTCAGGATGCAGAGCCTAGGTTGCCTCCACCACGGCTTCCTCCTCAAGCTTTTTCAGGGAATTCAGGGAGGGCTCCTGGACATCACCTGCGATGAGGATTGCTCCTTTCTCCCTGGGAGTGGGGCCTGGTCTGTTCTCACTGATCTCTGTGTCACTCTCTCCTTGCAAGGTCTTGGGCCACAGTGGTGTTCACTCAGCACCAATTTGTTTTGAGGTCTCTGGGGCAAAAGGTCACTGTCTCATGAACTTGCAGCAGTGGCAAACAATGGGAACAATTATGTGTACTGGTACCAGCAGCGTCCTGGCAGTGTCCCCACCAATGTGACATACAGCTAAAACCAAAGATCCTCTGGGGTTCCTGATTGGTCTTCTGGCTCCAAGGACACCTCTGCCAGTGTTGCCTACCTGGCTATCTCTGAGTTGCACCCTGAGGATAAGGTGACTACTGTCAGACAGGTTATGATAACTATAATCACAGAACTCCAGACCCACGGGGAAGTGAGGCAAAAACTCCCTAGAATGGCCCCATCCTGGGTCTGCCCTTAACCCAACCCCACCATGGAGGGTTGCTTTTTCCTGTCTTTTGCTTGAATGCCACAGTTGGAATTTTCTGTGCCTCTATTTTTTCCCCAAAATACAGATGTCTTCTTCTATGTGATCCTTGTTCATGGGAGATCTTCTCATCCTGCTGCAATCATTTCATGAAGGAGATTTAGCTCAAAACAGAGTTTTTGAAACTTGGCACTGTTGTCAATGTCATTCCTTGTGATGGGGGCTGTTTTGTGTATTGCAGAATGTTTAGAAGCATGTTGCCCCACCACACATCAAATATTAGTAGCAGCCTAATGCCCAAGTAGTCAGAAACAAAGAAAAAATTCCATACTTTGCTAAATATTGCTTAGGGGGCAAGATCACTCCTATTTGAGAACTACTTGGTTAAAATAGCATATTCTCAGCTATTAGAAAGCGCTTGGTCTGAGTCCTCTTTGTGTCACTCAGCTGGACACAAGGCTGGATGCATTCTCTCTGTGTTTCTTCTCATTATTAGACAAAAAAGTTACACAGAACACAAAACAGTTACACAAAACAGTTACACAGTGAATGCTATTCCAAGCACCATTAGATCAGAGAATCTGTTACCCAAGCATATAGAGTCTCCTACTAATCAGTGTGTGGAGTAAAATTTTTGGCAAGACTGGGTGTGTATTTAATATTTTAATTTTTGTACAAGCACATAAAAATATAATACAGATGCTCCACTGTACTGTGGGGTTTTGTAAACCCCTGAAGTTGAAAACATCATAAGTCGATATTTTCATGTATATTGCTCTCGTACCATCATAAAGTTGAAACATCTTAACTTGAGCCAAAGTGAGATAGGGACTGTTCATACATCCATTATCATTTATTCTCTCAGGGAGTATTTTTCAAGCATGGGATACAAAGATGAAGAAAAAAATGACAAGGTCCTATACCCTTGGTGTTTGCATTTCTTTTTTTTTTATTCAGCAGATATTTATTTAGTTCTTTTTTCTTCTTTTTTAATTACAAGGATATGGGGTACAATTCAGGGTTAGGTATACAAACGTTGATTAGGTATGCCCCTCCCTCCCCTAGCAGTTTCCCTCAACTGCCAATCCCACCCTCCCTCCCTGGCAGTTTTCCAACCTTTCTTACAGTATTATGATACTTGTTCAAGGTCTACTGATAAGTGAGAACATATCTGTTCTTTGTTTCTGTGATGGGTCACTGAGTACGATTGACTCTAAATCCATCCAAGTTTGATGCGAAGTCCATATGTTTGCTTTGCTATGGCTGCATAATATTCCATTATGCATATTATATATTTACTTTTATATATATACCACATTTTTTTATCCAGCTAGCATTTTAATGTGGTTTTGATTTGCTTTTCTTTGATGATTAGTGAAGCTAAGCATTTTTTCATGTATCCGTTGGCTGCTCATATGTCTTTTTTTGAGAAGTGTCTATTCATATCTTTTGCACACTTTTTAATAAGACTGTTTTTTTTCCTTATGGCACATTTCAGTTCCTTGTAGATACTGTATGTCAGGCCTTTGTCAGATACACAGTTGGCAAATATTTTTCCCACTCTTTTGGGCTGTCTCCCCACTTTCTTAATGGTTTCTTTTACTTTGCAGAAGCTTTTCAGTTTGATGATGTCCCACTTGTCAATCTTATCTCTTATGGCATGGGTACTTGGAGTTTTGATGAGAAATTGGATGCCTATTCCAATTTCCGTAGGGGCACCTCCTGAATTTTCTATGATTCTTATAGTTTGAGGTTTTATGTTTAGGTCTTTAATCTATTTAGAGTTAATATTTGTGTATGATGATAGGCAGGGTCCTGCTTCATTCTTCTTCATGTAGTCAGGCAGTTTCCCAGCACCACTTACCAAATAGGTTCTCCTCTCCCTATTGGTTGTTGATGGAAGCTTTGTTGAAGATGAGTTGGTTGAGAAATTGAGGTTTTTTTAAAAAAGAGATATAAATTGAGGTTTTACTTCTGGAATAATCGCTATCCTGTTCCATTGGTCTATCTGCTTGCTCTTATACCAATACCAGGCTGTTTTGATTATTGTAGCCTTATAATAAAGTCTTTCAGTGACTTCTGCAGGTAACTTGCATTCTCTGCTTTAATTTAACCCAGTTATGAAATTCTAGATTACCTGCTATCTAGACAAAGAGATATCTTTGTAGTTGCTAACACTTCTTGTTACACATAGATAAATATGTTGGGTATTGTAGAGCAAAATACTTGGTTAAGATGGGTGAATTCATTGTTTGGCTATTCAATTTTAGTTGGTTCAGTTTATGATTTACAGATACCTTGACTAATGAACATACGCCAAACTCTTGGTATTATCTTTCTTAATGTCATAATAGTAGCCTCCCTGGAGCACTGTATCCACTCAAAAAGTTTTAAATGTTTCCATATACCCACCTGTCTAATGTCAAATAGTCTCTCACAAGCTGGAAAAACAGAAACTCAAACACATAATAACGAGAAAGACACCAAAATCTTCAAATGGGATGCTGATACTGCAAACCCAACATTATAATAATTTAGAGTATAAGAGTAGTGCCAATGCTCTAAGTTTTGGTCACACTTTCATCTATGTCAGAGCCTGGCCAAAAGGAGAAAACTGTCAAATAAAAACTGTAAGAGGCCTTGTTTTGGACTAAGCTTCTGCACTAGGCCCTGAATACCAAAATGGAGTAATCCATGCTGAAGTTCTACATCACAAAACCCAAACTAAATTGTCATCTTAGGAAAAAGAGATAACCAATTTCCCCAACAGGCCAATTTAAGTAGCATGATAGTGAGGTTCCCTCTGTTTTTATCCTTACCACCAAAAGGTAGTTTGAAGTAATCTGATGTTAACTAATCAGTTATTTCTTCTTTGTCCCTGCCTTACAATAAAAGTATCTTTGAAACCATTAATATATTCTTTGTTCTTTGCCCTGGTTTTCTTCAGTCCTACTCTTTCCATAAAGCCAACTTCTTTCGTTAAGCTTATTAAAACCCTTATTATATTTTATGAAATAAAGTGTTTCCTGATTCTAGAATCACAAATAAAGTGAATTGAAATATTTAAGTTAAATTTGTTTTAATTGTGTCAGTACAGAAAAGGCAAACCACTACATGGTATGATTTGAGAGACCCAGGGTAGGTTTGCCTTTGCATGTTTCTTCTCCTTGCCAAAGCTGTCAAAGTCTTCAAAATTGCATACTTAGGGAGTCATTCTTATAGTTTAAAGTACTATTTGCAAACGGGTTTCTTTCAAATCTGATCACCCTTTCTTGAGCAACAAAAAAACTTTTTTTTTAAGTTTCTGCTTTGTTTTGTACACTTTGAGTATGGCATCATACTTCTTAAATAGTGAACACTTAACCCTTACAGAAAAAAAGCAATAAAATGGTCTTCTTGGAGTATTAGTTTTACTTCCAGTTTTAAAATAAAGCAATGAAGTAACTTAACTATTTCATAATTTAAAATATTATCATTATATTTAGACAAATACAAATAAGCCATGAAATAGAAAGCAATTTGAGTGAATTTTAAAGATGAGACTTCAAAGTTTTTTCCACTGAAACAAATTTGGGTCATGCCCTCAGACCTCTGAGGAATACAAGTTCAGTCTTGTTACAGTTAGATAGGCTTACTTGTCATAACAAATATACCCCAAATTAAAATGCCACAGCTACGAGGGTAGATTATTTTTTTGTTTACTTCAGAGAGTAAGGTGGTGCTCCTGGTTTGTTGGTGACTTTCCTCTGTCCCTTATGCGTTTCTCAATTTTTAATGTGTATTTGAATTACCTGTGGGTCTCGTTAAAATGCAGATTGTGATTCAGTAGCTCTGGGGTGGGGCCAAGATTCTGCATTTCTTTTTTTTTTTATATTTTATTTTATTTTATTATGTTATTGTGGGGTACAGTTAGGGGTTAGGCATACAAAAATATTTCGTTCAGGTACCCTTGTTGATAAGTGGTGTCTCCCCAGCCTCAGATAGATACCCACCACCATTAATCCCATCCCCCTCACCCTCCCCCCCCCCCCCAGTTTCCCACCACAGTCAGTCATTTTCTTGTGGTAATACGTTGGATGATCAAGGTCTACTATATGAGTGAGAACATGTGATACTTAGTTTTTTGTTTTT
>CAUYQG010096985.1:0-22361 GCA_963574415.1 Tarsius wallacei
GTAGCCGGAATTACAGGCACGCACTACCATGCCCAGCTGATTTTTTGATTTATTGTAGAGATGAGGTCTCGTCAAGTTGCCCAGGCGGGTCTCGAACCCTTGGGCTCAGGCAATCCACTCACCTCAGCCTCCCAAGGCGCGAGATTACAGGCTGAGCCACCAAGCCCGGCTTAATTTTTTTGATTTATTGTAGAGATGAAGTCTTGCTTGCCCAGGCGGGTCTCAAACCCGCGGGCTCAGGCAACCCACTCACCTCAGCCTCCCAAAGGCGCGGGATTACAGGCTGAGCCACCGAGCCTGGCACACATTCACTTTAATTTTGTTAAATCAAATACACCTTTGGGAAAATTAAGCCAAATGATTTCCTTTATTAAAAGTCTGATTATTTTCCCATTTGGTAAATTAAGAACTTTCACCAAAAACACCCAAAAGAAAATCCATTATCATTAACAGAAAAAGTTTACCTGTCCCTGTGTAGTAGCATCATACTTGGAGATGAATTCAGACTCATAGAATGGATTAAAATTTTGTTTTTAAAGTTCCAGAATTTGAGTAATCCTTCACTACCAGTTGTAACTGTCAATTGGTTTAATCCATCTACTGCAACACCTCTAATAGATCCCTTATGAGCTTTAAAGTACATGTCAAAAGAAAAAAGAAATCAGAATTGGCAGTGCCTCTGAACAATACACAAAGCGATATTCCTTCATCCAAATATATAAATTCCTACTATTTTCATCCCTTAAAATCTCTAATCTGGATATTAGGGAGTACAAAGCAGATTAATTATTATACTGCTCAAGTAAAAGAAAAACAGAAATTAGGTTTATGTCACAAAGGTTTAAGAAATTACTTAAGATTTCCTGCTTAAAGCAGGCAAGAAAAAAATTTAATTTGTATAATATTCATTTAACCCTCAGGTATCTATGATTTTATTCTCTTTGAGTACTACAGTGTGGTGATTAGAGTAGATATAACAGTAGCATTTGCCACAAAGAGTTGGAGATAAACCTTCTAAAACATTTTTAGCCTGTCACTTGAAGATTTAATAAATGCCAACTACCATCATTAGCCTTGTATCTATCTATATTATTTTAAGAAGAAAAAAAAAATTATATACCTTGATCCTTGCCAAACCTTCCTCGATGTATACCAGACTGCATGTTATATACATCTACAGTTCCTGATGAGAGGCCAATTATAGCGAAGTTTCCACAAGATGTTATATCCACTGCCTTAAGGGAAGAACAAAACAAAACAAAACAACACAAATAACACAGAAAATAACTAATATGTTTATTGAACTTTGTGGTTTCCAAAGCATTTTTTTAATCTACCAATTACTCCATTCTTTTAAAAAGCATGATAAATAAATTGCTTCATTAGTTTTCTTAAACAAAATATAATTATATTTGGATATATAAGAAATATGTGCTTGATTCTATCGCCACTCTTTAAAAAGTATGAAGAATTATTGTCTTAAAAATAACAAAATATAGCAAAGGTTAACTCATTTGAAATTTACAAAGGCAAGGGAATAATGTATGAGGTTAGCCTACAATTTTAAATTTATAACAACAGAGCTAGGCCAGGCTCGGTGGCTGTAATCCCAGCACTCTGGGAGGCCTAGGCAAGTGGACTGCCTGAGCCTGTGGTTTGAGACCAGCCCGGGAAACTTGGTGAGACCTTGTCTCTACAATAAATCATAAATTAGCTGAGTGTGGTAGTGTGTGCCTGTAGTTCCGGCTACTTGGAAGGCTGAGGTGAAAGGACTGCCAGAGCCCAGCAGGTCGACGATGGGGTGGCCGTGAGTGTGCCACTGCACTCCAGCCTGGGCAATGGGGTGAAACTCAAAAAATAAAAAAAAAATACAAAACAACAGAGCTAAAGTCAAAGCATTCCACTGTCTAACTTCTCTTTACCTTGCCTTACTTTAGTAACTGCTCCCACAGCTGACATAAAAATGAAAACACTAGCTAGAATGCCCATGAAAAAGCCCAATATATTTTCATTTTGACATAATAGCAAGGAAATATATAAGACACTGTATAGAAAACATTTGGTTTATAAGAAGTTTTTATTTAAAAAACTCATTTTAATACTTAAAGTATTCATAGTGTATCAACATAATATCTTTTGTCTATGTTGAAAAGATGAAACTGGCTGCATATTGAGTCATGGCTAGATACATCACTGATTTCCAGTGTGTGTAAGTCAGATGTCATCCACCTTTGAGACAATTCAAAAAACTGTTGAATTTACAACTAAATAAATAGATGACTTCTAAGACCCAAATAGAAAATATTTAATGAAAGTTCATTTAATTGTGCAAAGCAACTTAAAGTTGATATAGCACTATTTGAGTTAAGACATATACATAAATATGTTTCACATATATAATCTTTCTAGATAAAGCTTATTCCTTAAAAAAAAGTTATTTTAGTTAGGAAATTATGTACTATGCTTAAAAAGCATTCTGTTTTTCTAAATGGAATACAAATATAATCTGACCTATTTTGAATAATTCATGTTTAAGCTATGTTAGTTATGCCCCCAGGAACTAATAGAGATATAGGCTATAAACTACAATTAATACAGGTCCCTCATGGTCCTGCTATATATTTTTTAATAGGACTTGTTGTTAGTGGGCCTGCTTCTGGCAATCTCCTCTTCTAACTTATTCATTCTAATATGTTATGTAAGATAGCACAAAGTAAAAGTAAATAAGCTGTGGGGGTTATTTCTGAGGAACAAATTATACTTTAGTACACGGGCTCTCTAATAATTATTTCTGTTTATTACTTATTGGTTACTAGCATAGCTGAGGTTGTCAGGGAAATGATTCAACACTGGTTAAATAGCACTGTATATATACATACTAAATGTTCTGTGAGTGATCCCTATAGATTATGAGTTAATGTAGATTCCAGAATGAATTGTCTTAGGTCTTAGCTCTGCCACTTACTAGCCATACTGATCTTAGGCATGTTATTCATAAAGCCTCAGTTTTATCATCCATAAAAAGAGGCTACAAAATACCATATCATAGAACTGTTGTGAGGATAGTGTAAAAAAATACATGCTAGTCAGAGAGTCTGAAACAAAGTAAACACACATAAAATGATAGCCATAATTATCATTGCCATTATCATTACTACTACTACATCTACTACTCTAAACTATGCAGGTAAACTCCCCCAAGAAGCTTAACATAGAATCTTTATGGTTTAGAAAATTGTAGCAAAAGACTAGATTTTCATATTATGGGGAGTAGAGCATACAAAGTCATCTGTACAAAAGAGGGCCAAATGCTGAGTTATACTTTTAATAAGCATTTTCTTTTTTTTTTTTTTTTTTGAGTTGGAGTCTCACTCTGTCACCCAGACTGGAGTGCAGCGGCCACTCCCGGCCACTGCAGCCTCGACTTGCTGGGCTCCGGTGATCCTTCCACCTCAGCCTTCCAAGTAGCTGGAACTACAGGTGCGCGTTACCACACCCAGATAATTTTTGATTTATTGTAGAGATGAGGTCTCACCAAGTTGCCCAGGCGGGTCTTGAACCTGCGGGCTCAGGCAATTCATTCACCTTGGCCTCCCAAAGTGCTGGGATTACAGGCTGAGCCACCGAGCCCGGCTAATAAGCATTTTCAAAAGCAGAGGTAGCTACTAAAAAACTATTATAGCTAATACACAAGTTCAGCAAGGTTGTAAGACATAGATCAATATGCATAAATCAATTATATTTTGACACGCTGGCAATGAACAGTCTAAAATAAAATTTATAAAAACAACTCCACCTGCAGTAACACTGAAAAGAATACTAGGAAAAAATTAATCAAAGAAGTATGAGACTTACATACTGACAACTACACAATACTATTGAAAAAGAAGATCTACATAAATGGAAAGATACCCATATTTACGGATCAAAGACAGTAACATTCAAATGGATCTACTGTATCAGAATAATCCATATCAAACCCTAGCTGCCTTTTTTGCAGAAACTGACAAGCTCATCCTAAAATTCATATAGAAATAAAAGAGACCAGAGTAGCCAAAAAAAAAAAAAAAACTTTAATAAAGAACACACTTGGAGAAGTCATACTTCCTGATTTCAAAACTTACTACAAAGCTACCATAATCAAAGCAGTGCAGTATTGGTATAAGGACAGATATATAGATAAATGGAAGAGAATTGATAGTCTGGAAATAAATAAACCCTTACATACATGGCCAAATGATTTCTGGCAAAAGAGCTAAAACCATTCAATGAAGAAAGAATAGTCTTTTGAGCAAAGGGTGCTAAGACAAGATATCCACATGCAAAAGAATGAAGTCAGACTACTATGTCATAGCAGACACAGAATGAAGACAGACTACGATGTCCTATCAAAAAGGAGAATTAACCTAAATGTAAGTTAAGCCAAAATTATAAAACTCTTAAAAGAAATCACAAGAGAAAATTTCTATGGCCTTGGGTTAAGCAATGATTTTTCAAAAAGCAAGAGCGAGGTTAAAAAAAAAAAAATAGGCCAGGCACAGTGGGTCACGCCTGTAATCCCTGCACTTTGGGAGACTAAGGCAAGAGAATTGCTTGAACCCAGGAGTTCAAGACTAGCCTAGGCAACATAGCAAGGTCTCGTCCCTACAAAAAATAAAAAACAATTAGCTGAGTGTAGTGGTATATGCCTGTAGTCCCAGCTACTCAGGAGGCTGAGGTGGAAGGATAGCCTGAGCCCAAGAGGCTGAGGCTGCAGTGAGCCCTGATTGTATCACCGCACTTCAGGCTGGATGAAAGTGTAAGACCACACGTAAAAAAAACCAAAAAAACAAACAAACAAAAAACCTAGACAACCAGACTTAATCAAAATTAAACTCTTATGCTGAAAATGATACCAACAAGAAATGACAGCCCACAAAATGGGGGAAAACAACTCTAAATCATGTACCTGACAAGATTTGTTTCCAAAATACATAAAAGTTATAATTCAATTATAAAAAGATGAATAATCTCACTAAAAAAGTGGGCAAAAGATTTGAATAAACATGTTTTCGAAGAAGATATGTAAATTGCCCATGAAAAATATCCAACATCATAAGTCATTGGAGAAATGCAAATCAAAACCACAATGGGCTAGGTATGGTGGCTCATGCTTGTAATCCCAGCACTTTGGGAGGCTGAGATGGGAGGATCTTGAGCCTAGGAGTTTGGGACCAGCCTGGGTAACATAGTGAGACCCTGTCTCTACAAAACATCAAAAAAATTAGCTGGGCGAGGTGGTATGTGCCTGTAGTCTCAGACACTGATGAGGTTGAGACAAAAGGATTGCATGAGCTCAGGAAGTCAAAGCTGCAGTGAGCTGTGATCATGTCACTGCACTCTAGCCTGGGTGGCAGAGTGAGAACCCAACTCAAAAACAACAAACCCAACAATGAGATGCTACTTTACACTCAATTTCAAATAATTAAATAAGTAAGTCTCTGCAAGTTGGAAAACTTAACACTATTAACTTCAAAATGTTCATGTTCTTTCATCCATATTATCATGAACAACCTTGAGTATAACAAGATTACCACAGAAGACTTTTAAAGGAGAAAATAACATTATAAATGAGCTCACTTACTGTTGCAGTTATGTCATCTTTCTTCAACTCTTTTGGCTTGAGAAAGTAAGAACCTATTGTAGATCTTTGATAATTCCAGGTTGAGCAAGATAGCTTGCCCTGATGGCAAGCAATGATACCATCCCAGTCACTCTCACGAGCTTCCTCTAAAATGCAATTAAAATAATAAATTACTTTTCACTCTCTCATCTACCTATTATTTATTAAGCACCTTATATTCCATGCTATCATCAGACACAATGGTAAAATAAACAGGTAATCTCTAATAGCAATGAGTTTCCAATTTATAAGAAATGTTTTTTACTGACAAAAAATTGTGGTGCACAACATGTTTTGCACAATTATGTGTTTTGTACAATGTAGTGTACATGTTTTGTAGTATACACTGTGGAATGGCTAAATCAAATTATTTAATACATCTTAAAAGAGATTCTGACTAGAAGAAATTACAGTAAAGTATGATAGTATCTTATAAGACCACACAGGAAATTTGAGGAAAGTCATAAATGGCTCCCTAGGAGTAGTTAAACAAGCAGAAATTAACGACATGCCCAAGACAAACTGAACAAAACTGAGGAGATCAAGCAAGTGAAGTATTTTCTTGGGAGGGGTAGGATAAGGGCAAGGCAAATGGGGCTACATTACAAAGGGTCTTGAAAGTCATGTTAAAAAGATGAGATTCCACTCTAAAAGTTTGAGAGGCCACTAAAAGACTTTACGCAGATGAGTGATAGTCTCAGATATGTTTTAAAAAGTTCACTCAAGCTCTAAGAAAAAAGTTGGAAAGGTGGTCATAAAATAAAACAAAACAAAACCAGTGATCAGGTTGTTACAATAATCTTAAAGTAGAACTGATGCCTACACAGTAATTTCCTATGAGTTTTCACTCAACAATCCCATTATCTACATTTTTCTTAAAACCACTTCTTTGAATGAAAGCACTGCTCAAATGACATACTACACTAACACCTCAGTATGCTTAGATCTTAATTAGTCAGAGCTCTATTCTCATACTTTGCTGTCTCATTTCTTTTTATATTAGTGACTTTCATTAAACTACGCATATAATAGAAAAGAGAGGCTATAAACCAAATAATACTGAAAAATAACTGTTATAGAGAAGAACAAAGCCCAAGATTAACAGATAACAAGCTCACATTAAAAGTAACTCAGTCTTCACACAAATCAGCATGTACCTGAGTTTATCTTCTGGATGTTTATTAATATTTATAAAAGAATGTACTACAACAAAGGAAATAAAGAATACAATAGAAAATAAATGACAAAACAGAACTTCCCAAAACACAGTATGAAGTTATTTACCTGCTGCAAACTTTGTGATAGGTGGAAGTCTCACTGACATGGTATTCTGCAGTCCTTTACGTTTGACTCTCTTTTTATTCATTAGTCCTGGAGTTGGGAAAGAGAGAAATATAGCTACAAATCTTCTTAATAAAAAAAAGTATACAAAAGAAACCTATTCATTGTCATATGACTATAAAGTTCAAGATATTCCCATTTAAGTCAGAAACAAAACAAACATATTATTTCCATTGTTGTTTGTTTAAATCCAAAAGAAATTATTTAGATGCTGACTTAAAAATAATCCTAATATTCATCTAGAAGCATATACATGTGTGAACAGTAAAGATCGTTACTTTAAAAATTTGTAATTATTAATAAAACTGAAAAACCTTTTTAATAAACAAAATCCTTCAAAGGCTGGAAACAATGGGAGAGAAAAGAATAAAATGAATCCTTTAAAGCAAAAAGATTGGACATTGCTTATTTTGATGTTTTCTCTAAGCTACCACCCCCTTTAAAAATTTTGCACACAACAGATGGCTCACATGAGGCTGTCAATATCATCTGGGTGACACTCAAGATGTCTAAATTTTTTCAAAAACTTTATAGCAGCACCTTAATTACTTCTGTAACAACTTTGATCTTAGGAATCTTACATTTTCCATTTATATCTTTTGTTATTACATACAAGAAAAGAGAAAATTTATTGATGAAGCTTTCTGTATTTGTCTCATAGACTCTTGAAATGTTCCTTCTGTGACTAGCAGCTTATTTTCTGTCCTGCATAGTACCTACCATGTCCCAAGCTCTTGTTGAATTTTTCATGTATTGTGGAAAATGACTGAAGAGTTCCATCTTGACCTGTGGATATATACAGAAAATTGCTAATCAAGTTTCATCAAAACAATGGGCTATGTGAATCAAATTTTATAAAGTTAGATTCTATGAAAACTTGAAGTTATAGTTTGGGATACTTTAAAGGAAGAACAGATTACAACTACTTCATTACAATATTCAACTTTGTATGAAATGCCTTTTAGTAAGAACAAAGAAAAAATGAAAATGAGGTACTAATAATTTTCAGCAAACTATCAGATTAGGCAATGGCCATGGCCACATTTTTAGAAGCTGAGCACTATGTCTCTGAAAATTAGTAAACAGAAGGATAAAATAAAGACAGCATCATCTATAGTGCTTCTCAAGTATATAAAAAGAATTGCCTTAGTTTTATTCAAACTTCTAAGTCACTCACAGGAACATATGAATCTAAAAATGTATAAATACTAAAGGCAATACAGAGCACCCAGCTCTCAATATTTGCTGAAGTAAACTAATTGTATGAAGTAGCAGCACACCTGCACTTAGAATCTGTTGTCCGTTTTGTCCATAATATCTGATACTGGTAAGAGGAGCACTATGTCCCATTCTAAATCTCAAAAGTCGGCCTTCACCTGTGGGACCATCAAATATCCATACCTGCCAAGAAATAAAAATGTAAGGTTCTTCCACAATGTGTATCTGATCTTCAAGTAGTCAAACCACCTTCTACATAAATAAATAGAGTAGTGCTTGCTAGGCCACTGATCCTGGAGCTATGAGGGCAGGAGTAAGGGCTGAGGGAGAAATAAACTGTAATTCTTTCTCACTTCACTGCAACCATGTCACCTGCTGAGCTTTTTACTTCATCTGTATCAATATCTTAGCCCACATTTCTTTCATCTTCTAGGTTCAAGTCTGATACATTAAAGCAGGTTTGTAATAACCCAAGGGGTAGGTCAAATGAGCCAGGAGGATGATACAATAATTGCAATACCCTGAGAGCATTGTCAGCTCCATTTGTGACAAGAAGTGGCTCTCTATGGAGAAATGTCAGTCCGGCGATTGCTGTAGAGTGCATATTTCTCATTTGATTGATTAATTTTTTGTCTTCTAGGTCCCAGAGTCCAACATGGCCACATGGGCTTCCAGCTGCCATTATTGGATGACCATCTGTTATTAAAATAAAATACATTAAGGAAAACACTTACAGACTCCTAACAAACAAACTTAACAATTCTTCTCTCAACCCTTTTAATCCATAGTTAGAAAAGACTAGACATCAAAAATCAATAAGTAAGCTAAAAATTACCTGTGCGAAATGAAATTGATGTAATAGGTCCCCAGTCCTGACGAAACTTCATTAAAGTTTCATCAAATTTAATGTTGTGAATGATAACCTGACCTGACATAAGGCCAACAGCAACAACATCCACAGCCGGTGCCTAAAAATTAAATTATCCAAACTTTTATTTTCCCAAAACAAATAAACTAATAATTCTGATGATATACATCATTACTTATGTATTATCAAAAGAAATAATGAAATGTATTCCTAAAAGTGGCAGAGAAACCCAAGTACTACCATTCTTGCATACTTAACTGTTATTCAGCATAAAAGTATTTAGAAATAATCTTACAAATTACTTGCCAGCTTCAGTTCTGCCCATCAACATCCCATCCCCATCCCCAAAATAAAGCTGACTTGGTAAGAAAACAGCCATAACAGAAAAGGAAGCTTATCTGTAAAATCACTAAAGATCACTGACTGGATGGAAACAGAAAAAGAAGACAACTCCTAGAAAACATATTAAGGCTTGCCACATGCATGGCAACATGTGACCAACTACAACAGAAGCGAATTGCTTATACAAGGAAAATTTTAAAAAAGAACTTATAAAACATGCTAAAAGGCAAATAAATTTTACAATTAGCTTGTTCCAAGCTCTACTATTCTCTCATTGTCAAGGTCTTATTATTACAATGGTCTATAATACAATGGTCTTACATACAGGCTCTATTATGTGTTTCTCTATTTTAGCAAAGATCAATGTCCAATATAATTACAGACTGCAATCAGGCTAAACATTTTATTAATTTGTCACCAAATGTCTACTACGCATGAGACTGTGTAGAAGTTGGAACTACTAAAACAAATATGATCCCTTGACCTCAAGGGACTTAATCATCTGATACCTTTGGAGTCTTCTAAGTAGGCAAAAGCATAGGTAGTGAGAATGAGAAATGCATATAAATGGGGCAAGTATGGACAATGGATATTTAGAAAGATAAGAGTACATGTGTCTATATATGAGGCCAACAGACATGAGATTCTCAATAGACATACATTCATTCATTTATACACATTCTGCAGACTCACACACAAAAAAGTTATTTCTTGAAGGTCCATCAATAAATCAAACATTAAGATTTTGGCCCCAATTATTTCACACCATAAATCTCAACATCCTGACAAATTTCTCTGTATGATCTACAAGCTCCCTTGCATTGTTAAACAACACATTGCCATTCTACACAAGTCACTGGACTACATATGCTTGCAAAATGATTGGTGAAAATGTACCATAAAAAACACAGGTTTAGAGTCTAGCTCCAAGCACAAAAAATTCCATACACATTCTATAAGCAAAGGCATTATTACTTGTTTTCAGTTACATTTCCAAAACATTATTTCTTCAGGGTAACAGTTATAAAGCTACACTAAGCTTTATATTGTCATTAAGTCTAAAAATATGATTGATTTCTAAAACTAGAAGATTTTACTATTAACTGTGTTTCCTCTTTGACTTAACAGAAAAATACTAACCTGCTGAAGAGCTGTCACTCCGATTTTCCATCCTGGGAATGTATATACAAGTTTACTGCAAAGAGAAATAGGTGAAAGCTATTTTTTGTGTGTGTATGTGAGGAAAACAAAATCAACTTCACATTAAATAGTGAACAACAGGTTTAAGTTCTTACTCTGCAACACACTATTCTAATAATTAAGCTAAGATCACAAGATTAGTAAATAATATTGTCCAGACAAATGCTAGATCCCAAACTAGTTACTAAGCTATGCCAGTTCTCTAAGAAATTAAATGTCCAAGTTAAAAAAAAATACATGAGTAAAAATCACTAAAAAAAAATCTTGGCCGGGCTCAGTGGCTCAGCCTGCAATCCCAGCACTTTGGGAGGCTGAGGCAAGTGGATTGCCTGAGCCTGTGTGTTCAAGACCAGCCCCAGCAACTTGGTGAGACCTCATTTCTACAATAAAATTAAAAATAGCTGGGCATGGTAGTGCGTGCCTGTAGTTCCAGCTACTTGGAAGGCTGAGGCAGAAGGATTGCCAGAGTCCAGCAGGTCGATGCTGGGGTAGCTGTGAGCATGTCACTGCACTCTAGCCTAGGCAACGAAGTTAGACTCCAACTCAAAAAAAAAAAAAAAAAAATCTCAGGACACAAGCAGACCTCATTTTCCACTGCAATGTGTTTCTAGAAACATCACCACTAAAGTGAACATATTGTATTTTAACTAAAGTATTACTTATGCTATACAATTGTTTGGGGGATTTTTTGGGTTTTTTTTTTTTTTTACTGGGTCCAGTATTTTGTTTTAATAGCAATAACATTTTTTTCTTTTTCTTTTTTTCTTTTAAAGATGTGGGGTACAACTCAGGGTTAGGTGTACAAATGTTTATTATGCAGGTACCCTTATACAATTGTTATGTAACAACAGTAATTAATGCTACTCTCAACTTCAGAATCAAGCCATGAATAATAAATAATGAATCCACAAAGCAGAGAGATAATTGAAATCATTATAATAATTATCATAAAGGTATTAAATCATGTATTAAATTCTGTAAATGGGCAAAGATTAGTTCAGTCAATAATCACACAATAGATACTTAAAGAATGTAAGTATCATAAAAAGAACCTAAAGAAAATAACCTTAAGAGCAAAGAGAGTATCTGTCATTATCCCTTAGCTTAGCACAGGAAATACAGTCAATGGTATTTGTTATATTGAAGTGAAACCCTCATTTAAAACATTAAACCTTTAATAATGCTATTTTCCTTTTAAATTTATAAGAGCTTTAGAAAGAACAATTTGGATGGTCAGATATTTTTGTTTGCTCTTTTAAATGCCATACAAAGATGTCTGAGCTGTAGCCTTTTTCTACTGATAAATGTTCAAATTAATAGGAAGAAATATTCCAAACAATTTATCTAGCCCTTTAGTTACACTAATAAAATTATAGTAGATATTCATCATATCTATGGTTGATGATGGAAATACTTTTTCCTTGAAAACCATTTCTAAATGCTAGCAGTAAATTAACACTGATTTGTTTTGCCTTCTTTTACCTTCTTAGTTTATCGAAAACTAGAAACTGCCTAACGACAATCTCATAATTATTATTTTCCTTTTTTTTTTTTTGAGTCGGAGTCTCACTCAGTCGCCCAGACTGGAGTGCAGTGGCCGCTCCTGGCCACCGCAGCCTCGACCTGCTGGGCTCCGGTGATCCTTCCGCCTCAGCCTTCCAAGTAGCTGGAACTACAGGAGCGCGCTACCACGCCCGGCTGATTTTTTTTTTATTTATTGTAGAGATGAGGTCTCACCAAGTTGCCCAGGCGGGTCTTGAACCTGCAGACTCAGGCAATCCACTCACCTCAGCCTCCCAAGGTGCAGGATTACAGGCTGAGCCACCGAGCCCGGCTGAATTATTATTTTCTGATGGATGAGTTCTTTACAGTTACTGAGCCATCAGTATATACTTTACAATGAGCATTTATGAAGCTGCCTACCATGTGTCAGGACGATGTTCCAGCTTTCACATATGTGATGCCACCAGCAACAACTTCAAAATCAAGCATACAGTTGTCCCTTAGTATCCACAGGGGATTGGTTCCAGTACCCCACCCTGCTGCTGATACCAAAATCTGCAGATGTGCAAGTCTCTTACATAAAGTGGTGTACAGTATTTGCATATAACATATGCATATCTACCCATATACCTTAAATCATCTCTAGCTTATTTGTAATAACTAATACAATACAAATGCCATATAAATAGTTGTTATACTATATTGTTTAAAAATGTGTAGTATTTTTTCATTGCTGTATTTTTAAAATTAATTTATTTTTTCTTGAATATTTTCAATCCAAGGTTGGCTGAATCTTTGGACATAGAACCCTCAGATACAAGAACTAACAGCATTTATAGACAACCCTAAAAATAATATATAAGTGCAGGGAGAATTAAGAAACAAGTATTCATTAGAAAGTAGTAGATAGGATAAGGTGAGAACTATGTTATTTTCTAAATTAAGAGCTTACTTGGATTTTACATTCCATAACTGCAGGCTTCCTTGTTCACTGCCCAGAAGTATTTTATTCAAATAGGTACTTGGGTGCAGAATTGCAGAAATTTTAAACACAGATTTATCGAAAATCAACTGCAGGTATTCTTCTACAAAAGTAAAAGTTATAATTCATATATTTATCGCTTAAAGCACATCTAGTATATAAAAGATTTATATGTTAATATAAACCAAAGACTTATATGCTAATCTATAGACATACCTTGAGAAATACAATAAATGTGATAAAGGGCAACTTGTCAAAGTAATTCAGACTGTCAAAAATTTTCTACAAATTTTAATGTAAACACTATTAAAAGTTTCACACGCTGCCAAATTAGTTTACAGAAAAGAAAAATAAGGATTTAAAAAATTATAAAGATAAGCATTAATGTTTTTATAATTTGATCAACAGGCAGGAGTAACTGTTGTAAATGAAATGCTTGCAGTGAGCTCTTCTAATGAATGAAGAGACAACTATCTAGAAAGTTCAATGGGCCACTCAAAAAAAAAAGTAAAAAATAAGAGGCACTTCTCAGTGAAACTAAGACTAGTTCTTCACATACATTTCCACAGAAAAACCTCTAAGGAGAAAAAAGAACTTAAAATTCTGTGGAGCACAGATGGCATAGTCAGCAGTCAACTGCTGCAAAATCAAGTTCTCTGAAATCTTAAGTTGTGTTTAAAATTCTTATATTTGAATTTTGTCTCTTCACAGTTTATGATTAAAACAATTTTTCACTAAGATTGCCAATAAATTTGACTATAAAAGAAGGTATACTTCATTTAATCTTTAGATTAACATACTATCTGGCATACTGCTGCATGCTCCCAAGGGTGTGCATACCCCAGGTTAGGAAGCACAGACATAGGTGAACATTATACAAACTTTACTTTGAATGCATTTAAAAAAATATATATTTGCCTTTGTTAATAACCAGCAGTTTTACTTAAAGTCACTACAAACAGCTCCCTGAAGACATTGATTCAATGTGCTGCTGTAACAGCAATGAAAACACTGAATTATATCCTGTAACCTTGAAAAGGCTTTTTACTTCCATCTTATTCAGAGAAAATACAGCAAGTTATTAAACTTGGAGAAATGCAAGAGAAAAAAATAAGTTGAGGTAAGCACATTAAACTGGTTGTAAGTAACTAGCTTATAGCTGTCTTTCTCACTTAGTACGTTTTTTCTTATACATATTAAAGATTATTTTTTAAAACTGTTTGGAGGTGAAACCTCTGGTAAAAAAGTTATGTTTACATAGATTTTTAATTTTAACTACACACATATTATCCCAAGATAAAGCAAATAAATTAGCTAATTCTTACCTTCTGAATATATGTGCCAAATAATAAGAATGCTGTCATTATCAACAGAGATAATGTGATCCCCAAAGGGTTGCAAAAGATGGATCTCTGCCTTATGACCCTTAAAGGTATGTACTATCTACATCAAAATATAAAAGAAATTCCTATTATTAATCAGTCATTATGTAATGTCACTCACAGTATCCAAAAAGAATCATGCTAATCCTGAAGATGCTTGTGTTAAGAAATTAGTCCAATTTTTAACTATCCAAGGTTAAGATGAACATATAAATAACAAGGAACCAGGAACGTTCATCAGCTCCTCCATAAGTTCAAGAATAAGTAAACCATAGACTCAAAACAAAAAAATGACACTTCAGAGGCTCAGCCTTCCAAATAAGGTTAGGGAGAAAGCATGCACATAGACCTAGGTCCCTCACCTAATTCAACCAGCACGACTGCATTCATTCCAGAGAGACAGTATGTTTCAGAAGGCTGAACTCTACAGGCTCCATCATCAACTGGCTTTCAGATGAGATGGGAAAGGTGACATAGGGTATTTCTTCTCCATATCTTTCTGTTTGTACATAGAGATCCTTTCCTTATGGCAGTTGATTCGTCCATAATACTGCCCCTTCCCCTTGGTGTACTTCTCAACAGTCTCCAGAACACTATTTATTTTCCTTGTCCTTTTGGCCTGAGGAATGGTAGCAACTTCCCACAGCTGCTAGCCTCTGATGCCTCCCCCAACCTCTACTTTGTTCCCCTAACCCTAACCACAACTGTGCACACAGTTTCTTTATTAAAGTTTCTTCATCTGAACCACATATAAGATATATACACTGGATAACATCTCTTCATCTGAACTAGCTATATATCCCAGGGAAAACTACAAATGACAATACAAAAAATGGACAGCATTTTCCCCAACTCTGAAAATCCAAAAACCGCCATTAAAAAACATGACAAGTAAGTTACTTTTCTCTGCTATAGGGAGTGATGATGGAGGACTGTGGGAACAAACCTCACTCCAAGTCCTTGACAAGTGTAGCAATACTATCATTTGGTTACCCAGGCATCCTCATTCCCATGTTTTCTTTCATTCTAGACTACTAGGACACAGGTTATCTCTCATGTTAATTACCCCAGGACAAACTTAGAAATCAAGTGGTAATTTAGATCAGAAAATATCCTTATCAGTGGAAAAAATACAGAATCTAGATTTCTCTATATAGGAAACAAGCACTTGGTTTTTAGAAAGAGTTATGGGCTGAGTTGTGCATAATAAAGAAGCCAATACAAACAAAGTAGTAGTGCAAATATAAATCTCCCAGGAGGTTTTTTTGGATTTTTGTTTTGTTTTACTTTGTTTTTGAGTCAGGGTCTCATTCTGTCCACACGGGCTGGAGTGCAATGACATGACCATGTCTCATCCAGCGTCGATCTGCTGGGCTCAGACGATCCTTCTGCCTTAGTCTCTGAATAGCTGGGACTATAGGCATGCAACATCACATCTGGCTGATTTTTTTTTAACTGTTTGGTTTTTTTTTTGTAGAAATTAGGTCTTGCTATGTTGCCTAGGCTGGTCTCGACCTCCTGAGCTCAAGCAATCCTCCCACCTCAGCCTCCCAAAGTGCTGGGAATATAGGTGTGAGCCACCGCTCTCGGCCTTTAGGAAAGTATTTTTAAAATACATACAACTAAACCTCATCTCACCAAACATACAAAATAGAAAATTCCCAAGGATGGGATATGACCAGACATAAAAATTTTGAAGAAGCTGCCCAAGTAACTCTGATATTCATCTTTGATAAAGAAAACTAAAGTAATGCACCAGTTTCAATTAAGCCTTTGTAGAATTTGGTGAATTCTGAAAATTTTTCTTACTCCAGAAAACTGAATATATGTTAGGGGGAAAAAAATACTGTACAATTCCAGAGTGTTCCAGATAAAGAACTGCAAAATTAAAGTTTCCTCTACTCTCATGACAAAAAACTACTGACTGCAGAAGTCAGACAACTTATAAATTAGTGATACAAACCTCTTTATTACGGGCAAATGCAGAGAAAATATTCCCATAAGCAGCAAAGACTAGCCTGCCATCAGCTGCCATACAGCAGATATCCTGGGGAACAGAATTACCTGGGAGAAAATATAGAAGAAATAAGGATTTTTAAGATGTTAAAACATGGAGAATCCTCAGGTAGGTATGTAACAATTTTCATGGCTATAAGTGTAAAACATATATAAAAAGGGAAGTGTAGAATCAGAATATAAAATTTTGACTTTAATGTTATTTTAGATATCTAATAATAGCTATCAAACTGAGGACATAAAATCACCTTGGCTTTCCAAGAGAATAAATGCCTAGAATTTGTAGACATTAAAAACATAATCCTAAAGAAACTAAAATAAGCTTTTTGAGATTATCTGGGGAAAAAACTGTTACTTAATACTCAAAACTGATAGTCAGTCAGCCTTCATGGGAACACCTTTGGAAACATCAAATTCACTAATAACTCTAAGAAAATTATAAAAGCAAATCAAAACCTAAATATTTGACTCTACCCTTTGGACTAACTCAGAAAAACTCCACATGGTATTCTACATGCCCACACTTAAAAGATTTAAAGATAATATGGTTTCCACTCAGTATTCTCCAAAGCAAAAATGCCTATTATTTCTAGCTACTTCTCATGACATATCTCTTGGTTCCTTTCTACCATGATTACACTGTCCTTTCCTTTTATTTCCCCTTTTGGGAGCAGGAGGGTCAGTAGAAAAGGGATTATCTTAAGTAGTTTTCAGGCTACATATTCCATACTGGGATTTATGTGCATAATCCTATTTTATAGGTTTATCATTTACTTTTGTATTCAATTAAGTTACAGTGCCTTTTTTCTAGAAGCCTTCTAATCTTTTTAAAAAATGCAAGTGTATCAGACATAAGTATTAGATTCCTTATAGGTCTCTCTGTTTCTCTCACAAGGATCATATGTGAGGATGAAACTAGTACATCTCAGCTCTGGGAAGCCCTTTATTCTATTAAATCATTTTCAAATAAATATTCCTTCCATTGGGGAAAAAAATGTGAGCAAAGGGAAAATTTTTTCATACGGTAGAAGGAATAATGGAAAAAAAAAATCATTACAGGTTGAATATCCTTTATCTGATATGCCTGGGGTTGGAAGTGTTTCAAATTCTGGATATTTTTCAGATTTTGGACTATTTGCATAACCACTTGAACATCCCTAACCTGAAAATCTGAAATCTTATATATTCCAATGAGTATTTCCTTTGAGCATAACATCAGCTCTCAATAAGTTTTGTACACTTGAGCATTTAGGATTTTGAATTTTCAGATTAGGGACAATCAGCCTGCATTTGGTAACCATCATACTAATCAACTAACTCAGGCAAGTATCAACATTCGATACTGAAAATAGCTGACGAAAACTTTGAAGAGGATATTTACATAGTCTCAATGCATCTTACCATAAAACACTTATTAATTACAAAGGACAAAATAGTAACTTTAAAATTGAGCCTCCGGATAGCTGTCACCTTAATCAAATAATCAAAGTTATTGCTGCCAAGAATAGAACTAACCAATACCATGTGCCTCCTAATATAAATCACTGTAATTTCTGCCAAAGCAAATAATCTGAATCTAATCTTGAGGAAATGTTAAAAAAACTCAGACTGAAGGATATTCTAAACTAGACTGTTCGCCTCAAAAATGTCAATGTCATGAAACACAAAAAACGTCTGAAAAACTGTTCCCAGATTAAAAAGATAATATACATATGACAACTGAAAGCAAAACATGATTCTTTCCTGTACTCTTTTGTTTTTCCACTATATAAACTTATCAGACATACATATCGCGGCCTTACATGTTCTGTAAGCCTCAAAGTTATGTCAAATTAAAAAAAAAGTTAAGATATTAAACATGCATAAATTCAGAATAAAGTCCACACTTACTTACTGCAACCAGACTAAGTTTCTGAACCTGTTTAGAAAAAGAAAAAAAAAAAAGGTTAAATTTTTATTAACACAGACGATTATAGTAACACTATAGAGTAAGATATCAACTCATACATAAATTTGCTATACTGTCCTTCCTAAAATAAAAGACACTTACTGACCCTAATTTTCATTATTCATACAGCTTATATTTTCAACTATTTCACCAGTAGTAATGGAAAGGGTAGGCAAACGTTTTTCTGTAATGAGCCAAATAGTAAATATTCTAAGCTCTACAGGCCATGTGGTCTCTACTGCAACTACTCAGTTCTTCCATAGTAGCATAAAAGCAGGCACACACAATATATAAACAAATGTGCATGACTGCATTCCAATAAACTTTTATCCGGTGACACTGAAATTTTATTTTCCATAGTTTTCATATATCAGATTCTTTTGTTTTTCCCTATTTATTATCGGAGTCTCACTGTCTTTCAGGCTGGAGTGCAATGGCACACTCACAGCCACCCCAGGGTCAACCTGCTGGGCTCCGGCAATCCTCCCACCTCAGTCTTCTAAGTAGCTGGAACTATAGGTGCAAGCTACCACGTCCAGCTAATTTTTTTATTTTTATTTTTATTGCAGAGACGAGGGCTCGCCAAGTTGCCCAGGCTGGTCTCGAACCCGCAGGCTCAGGCAACCCACTTGCCTCGGTTTCCCAAAATGATGGGATTATAGACTGAGCTAACGAGCCTGGCCTTGTTTTTCCCCATTTAAACATGTCAAAACCATTCCTAACACCTGATTCATACAAAAAAAAAAAGTGGGCTAGATTGTCTTGTAGATTGTAATTTGCTGACCCCAATCTATGTTTATTGATCCAGATTTGTGACCTTGGGAAAGTTACTTTAACCTCCCTGTGCCTCAAATTCCTCATCTGTAAAATAAGGACTAACATAGTTCCAACTTTATGGGATTTTTAACATGACTCAATGAGTAAATTTTTGTGAAACTGTTAGAATGGGGCCAGTCATATAGTAACTGTTAGCTGCTACCACCATCACCCAGCACTTATTCACAACTTTTCTAGTTTCCCCTGTAGAAGTTTATCTGTAGGAAGTCTGAATGGGGACAGAAAATACAGTCAGTCATGAGATAGAGCACTTGTAGACCAAATTAGCAAATCTGGTTCATTAGTGCAATGTTTTTTATTCTCAAATAATTTTCAGTTTCAGAGGTCAGAATCCAGTGTATTGGTTAGTCTGAGCAGTGTACAGTCCTGACATAATGAATATTTACATGCCATGTTATGACTAAACTTTAAAAAATGCATCATCAGGGCAACCCCCTCAGGTCCCCTCCCACTGTGGGAGCCTTCCTGTCCTCTCAATAAATCCTGATTTTAACAAAAAGCTCACCAATGTTAGAACTAGAGGCGACCTTAGAAAAAACATCTATATTAAGACTAAATTTCTGAGGTGAGTGGATTGCCTGAGCCCGAGGGCTCGAGATCCGCCTAGGCAACTTGGCAAGACCTCATCTCTACAATAAAAAATTAAAAAATTAGTCGGGCGTGGTAGTGCGCGCTTGCAGTTCCAGTTACTTGGAAGGCTGAGGCGGAAGGATCGCCGGAGCCCAGCAGGTCGAGGCTGCGGTGGCCAGGAACGGCCGCTGCACTCCAGTCTGGCCGACAGAGTGAGACTCCAACTCAAAAAAAACCCCACTAAATTTAAACGTACATGTAAATAAATTGTTACATTTTTATAAAATATACAAATATGTTACTCTCCTAACTGAAAGTAGAGCATAGGGAAAAAATAAGTGTTGTGTGGAACACAGTGTCAGGAACGACACCGTACCAAAGATTCCAAGATTTCTTTTAGTGAGAATTGTAGAAAAGTTACATTTCAAGAAAGAAAATATTAACCAGCAAAAATAAAAGTTAGCAAGCAAAAAGCAAGTATGGAGAATGGTAACAATAATTACTCCTACATGATTCACGGTGTCACTCTAACCTATCCTTTCTCCATTACCAACCTAGACTTGGAGAAATCCCAACTGGTCTTCACCTCCACCCCTCCCTCACTTTCCTCTTCTGCTAGCTAAACTGGCTCCAACTCCCAGCTCTTCTTGGTAATAATCCATTTGCTATTCACAGTCCTTCAAGGAAGACAACTCTACTACATGTTTTCCAGAAAAAAGTACTTTATTAACAACTGGCTATTTATTATCACCCTCATCATCAAGGTGCCTGCTCTCCCAGGGCTTACTTACATCCTTTAGAAGATGTCAAAAGAAACGAGTAAGCAATAAAAAGAAAAACTCAATGGCTAATAAACTCTTGGGAGAAAAATAATCATAACAAGCAGGAGCGTCTTGACAAGTAACTTAATTTTTCTTTGAGACTTACTTTTCTAATGTATTTAAAGTTGCTACAGGATAACAATACCTACATTGCAAAAGAATGGCTGCAAGACTTACAGTGATACAGTGCCAGACACTCAATGTTGGTTGAAAATAACTGTTATCAGATGTGAAGACGCCATTAAATCATAATTAATCTCACCCTTTCCGGTTCTCCCAACGTATTCTATCTAGTCTGAATTCTTAACTCAGCTTGTGTCACCAATTGCATAATAGAACAGCAAGCATGTCTTTCTCATTATGCAGAGGGTCTAGATCATGTTTACATCTTCAGAGGAAGGCCAATAAATATCCACTGAACAAATACACTGCCACGGAACTGAGATGTTCTCCAGTAGTTTCCCCTTACTTAGCCAGGCTGCCTAGAAACTCGCCCCAAGTGGACTGCAAGTGCTAAGTCAGCACACGGATGTGACCGGGATGGCGAAATACAATAGGGAGGGGTTACAGAACGGCAAAAAGGGAAGCCCTTGGTAAGTGGGAGGAGAGAACAGGACTGCCCTGGGACAGAGCTGAGGGCCGGGAAGGTGGTTCCCGGCAAGCGGGCGAAGGAAAAAGCCACTCACGTCATAGGTGTGGAAACTCTTGCCCACGCAGGTCGTCACATAGAACCGGCGCTTCAGGGCGCTGAACCGCACCACGTGTGGTATGTCGTTGCTGAAAAGCCCCAAGGCCCGGAACCCTGCAAACAGGGCGCTGGCCGTGCGGCTTCCCGAGCTCTTTTCCATGGCCGCCGCGGTTCGGGCTTCTCTTTGCTCCCGTGCTACAGGAAATCGCGCAGCTAGCCCTTTCAGCGTGTCTCGTGGAGCAATCTTTAGAGCCCGAGACTGAAGAACGCTTCCGGTGCCGGCAGCCAATCGAGTTTCCAGAGACGGTCCTCAGTGCAATACATAAAGAACTCCCTCCGGATCTCTCAAAGGAGGCGCAACTATGGTTCCTTGGGCTTCAGTCTCCAGTACGTTGCCCTGTGGTGCCCTCCTGCACGGCTGCTGCTGGAAGAATCTCTAGTCATTTTTATTTGGGACCTTAAGGGCGGGAAGCAAATAGGGAGCCCCCGATGCCCAGGACAGTGAAGGGAAGACCAATATTTTAGCATATATTGAAACGGGTTAAACGTGCGATTATTTAAAAATGTATAAAAACATGAGAATGGAAAAATTTGAACACTGACTAGATATCTGATCTTGTTAAGGAATTATGCTTAAGTTTTTCATATATGATAGTAGTATTATGGTTATATTCTTAAAGATTCCTAACTTTTGGTTACATATTGACATATTTACTGATGAAATATGATGTCTGGGAATTTGCTTCAAAATTATTGGGGATGAGTCGGGCTCGGTTGCTCAGCCTGTAATCCCGAGCCTTTGGGAGACTGAGGCGAGTGGATTGCCTGAGCCCGCGGGTTCCAGACCCGCCTGGGCAACTTGACGAGACCTCATCTCTACAATAAATCAAAAAATTAGCCGGGTGTGGTAGCACGCACTTGTAGTTCCAGCTACTTGGAAGGCTGAGCGGAAGGATCGCCAGAGACCAGCAGGTGGAGGCTGC
>CAUYQG010096991.1:0-11113 GCA_963574415.1 Tarsius wallacei
TTAGTTTTAATCAACTTTTCATATCAGCCAATAGGTTATTTTGTTCTTGTAAACTTAATTTGTTATAAGCACTTGGTGCATCTTCTTGTTTTCATTTCCTTTGTCACCATCTAACATAGACTAAATGTTTGTGCCACCCCTCCTCCTCAAAGGTATATATTGATATATAATCCAATTCCCATTGTCATGGTACTAAGAGGTGGAGCATTCAGGAGGTGATTATGTCATGAGGATAGAGTCCTCCTAAATGGGAATTAGTGGTCTTGAAAGAGACCCCAGAGAGTTCCTTTGCCTCTTCTGCATGAGTTTACAGCAAGAGATTTGGCTGCCTCTGAACCAGGAAGCAGGGTCTTATCAGTCACCAACTCTGTGGGCACCTTTATCACGAATTTCCTAGCTTTCCTAACTGTGAGAAATACATTTCAGTTGTTTATATGCCACCCAGTCTATAGTGTTTTTTCTTTTTGCTTTTTCTTTTCATTTCTGTTCTTTTCTTTTCTTTCCTTCCCTTCCCTTTTCTTCTTCTCTCCCTCCCTCCCTCCCCCACCTTGTCTCTCTGTCTCTTTCTTTCTTTCTGCCTGAACAGACTAAGACATATCCCAAAATACGTTTCTGTCACAGATTATTCTCCTTTTTAATCTGTATTTTAAATAGTTTGCGTGGCTGTCTTTTGACTGGTTCCCCACAATACACTGCAGAGAGTATGAATGCTTTAAATCGTCTTCTCTTCCATCATTGTGCCTTGGACATAGCACATGGCCACTCAGGAATATTTGAATGAGTATGTGGATGAATAAGCTATTCTCCCTGACTTCATTTTTTGCCTTTCTTCTGATCTCCACGTTGCTTGCGGGTTTCTTTTCCAAAAACACACTCTAGATCACTTTTGTTGTCCAAATAATATTGGTCATCTCCAATTGCTTGCTAAGTGTAGTATAAATATTTCTAAAATATGGCACTTAAGGCTGTTATGATAAGTAATAGATGCAATACTTTATTATTTTTTTGTTTATGCGCTGACAAACTTTGCTTTCCTAATTCATGCTTTTGACAAGGCAATTCTCTCTATTTAAAACAACAACCCTTTTTACCATCTGCAGTGGTGCTTTTCTGGACCTCCAGCTATTTAGGACACAGGTGAGAGGACTGATTGAGCCCAGCAATCCAAGCCAGATTAGGCAGCATAAGAAGATATTCTCTGGTAAAAAATAAAACAAAATAAAATAGAGAGAGAGAGAGAGAGAGAGAGAAAGAAAAAGAATAAAGATAGCAAAAATTAATAAAAAAGATTTATTTCTACTCCTCATCTCTGCCTGCTCATTCTTCCAAATACAAATATATCTTACTGCTCTATGAAGCGTCTGTCCATGAACACCATGTACTAGTCATTATCGTAACCTCTAACTCACCAAATCTCTGTTTGCACAGAACTTTGTAATATACTCATTAAAAAAATTTCTTGACCTTTATCCTGAGCTATAAGTACTTTTAAAGAAAGGATGGGAATGTCCTAACCCCTTTAGAAATAGACAAAGAGAAACGAACAAAAGTTTTACTCTTCCATATGCAACTATGAATAAATACTACAATGCTTACTGTAGAAAAATGTACAATCTTCTATACTGATACCTATAATTTACTTTAAAATATGTCAGCAAAGAGTGTGTGTATATGTGTGATTTGCAGTTTAAATTAGAATCTAATTTACAGAAGCATTCTCATTGAAAAAGTACATTCCAAGGGAGGCCAGCTGCTGCACTCATGAGGAAGCCTAGTCTCAACATTTTGCTAATTAATATTCTGAAGGTCAGAATTTTTTTTTCAGTTGGTGTAGGACAATAGATGACTGTTTACTAACATAGTAAAGTAAAAAATAGACTTTCATTGGTAAAATACAATGCATTAAAGTTATGTAGCTTTGTACCACACATTTAGAGTTATGAAATCTAGCAAAGTGTTGCATCTAAGTCCCTAGACCTTTTGGAATGGTACCCGAGACTTGGTTCTGTGTTCAGTCATGAGGTTAGATTTCAGTTTGTCTGATGCTGACAATAAAGGTAACAGGATTCTGCCTCTGAAATGCTGTTATATTTATTGTCAAAGAACCATAGTAAGTCTCGAATCTGCAAATATTGTATTATGACAAGAACATTTGACACCTCTGGGGATGTTTTTGCTGTCTTTGCAGCTTTATAAAAAAATTGAAAATAGTTTTATGTTTATGTATAGATCTTAAAATATATTTTTAACTTTATCATTATAAAAAACTGGTTTACAAGATATCTGAGTGTTTTATTAAGTTAGTTTTGCTGAAAATAAAATCATGATCAGGGAAGCACCAACATTTTCTTTAGTGTTATTATTAAAAAATTACCACACTGTTTTCAATTGAGGTTGAACTAGTTTGCAATTCCACCAACAGTGTAGAAGTGTTCCCTTTTCTCCACATCCTCACCAGCATTTGTTGTTTATTGATTTATTAATGATGGCCATCCTTACTGGGGTTAGGTGGTATTTCAACATGGTTTTGATTTGCATTTCCCTCCTGGGAATATGCCCAGAGGAACTCAAATCATTCTGCAATAAGATTCCTGCACAGGCATGTTTATTGCAGCACTATTCACAATAGCAAAACATGGCACCAACCTTGCTGTCTATTGAAAGAGGACTAGATAAAGAAAATGTGGTACACATATATGTTGGAATACTATGCAGCCATAAAGAAGGACAAAATTATGGACTTCGCAGCAACTTGGAAAGATTTAGAGTCCATCATACTCAGTGATCTATCACAAAAACAAAAAACTGAATACCACATGATCTCTTTTATTAGTAGATCATGAACATGCATCATATTTCTACAAGAGAGTGTTCAGTAGCAGCGGGACACTGCCAGGAGTGGGTGGAGGGTACACTGGCTTGCACATAAAGTCACTAAGAGACTTGATCCTAAACCAAGCGAAATGAGGAGTTGGAGGCCCAAACTCACCTGCACATAGGCTACTAATATACCTAACCCTGACTTGTACCTCACATCTTTATAATAAAACAGAGAAATAAATAAGTTAAGTGTTATTATTAATGAAAAAATATGCTCTATCAGAGGGGGCAACTATATATTCAAATGTTAAAAAAATCTGTCTAATAAACTTATTTTTTTAAACAAGAAAAGCTATTAAAGTGTGTTTTTTTGCCATTCAAAATTAAATACTTATATTTTCACTTTTAAGACATTTTAGAAAAATAGTTTCTGATGCTTAAACTTTATTGTGGTTACTGTAAAAATGTGGTTAAAAACTGCCTTCCTTTTATGGTGCAGAAACCCTACTTTTTTTTAAAGGGCTCTATATACTTGTTGATGTTCATATTGCTGTGTATAATCTTCTCTCCTTGCTGAATTACTTTGTTGAATTAACTTATTTTTCATCCACTTCCTGAAATCACAGATGGTCTTCAACTCCAGTTCTTCCCCCACTTCATTGACTTTTTTTTTTTTTTTTTTTGAGTGAGGGTCTCATTCTATTACTCAGGTTGGAGTGCAGTGGCATGATCTAGAAGACTCAATGCAGCCTTGAACTCTTAGGCTCAAGCCATCTCCTGCCTCAGCCTCCCAAGTAGCAGAGACTATAGGTGTGTGTCATCAAGCCTAGCTAAATTTTTTACAATTTTTTGTAGAGATGAGATCTTACTATGTTGCCAAGGCAAGTCTCAAATTCTAGCAATCCTCCCACCTTGGCTTCCCAAAGTGCTGAGATTACAGGCATGAGCCACCATCCCTGGTCTATAGTGACTTTCTGTCACCTGACTCATTGTAGCTCATTTAAAATATGATCATAACATATTGTCTGAAATGTCTTGTATTTTCAATACCTTAATATATCTCTTATCTTTGTGAATTGATTGCAAGCTCTCTAGTACTTTTGTTATCCACACAGTGCCTAGCAGTGTGTTTTAAGCCTAAGAACATTTGGTAGGTAACTCTTTATGGATTATGATAACAAAGAAGTTGCTATGTCTAAAAGAGAAATTTAAAAACTTGCTATGCCAAAAACTGGTATACAAGGATATTGTCCACCGATGCTTCAATTTCATCAAAGAGCATTTGTAATTTAGACTCTTTATTTGCATTTGTATAATAATTATTTCTCTGTGTCATTTTAACGTTTTAATTTGGCAAAAACTATCAAAAAGCAATTTGAGGCTGGGTACAGTGGCTCACACTTGTAATTCTAGCACTTTGGGAGGCTGAGGTGGGAGGATTGCTAGAGCCCAGGAGTTTGAGACCAGCCTGGACAACAAAGCAAGACCTAATCTCTATAAAAAATTAAATTAAAAAAAAATCAGTCAGACATAGAGGCATGCCCCTGTAGTCCCAGCTACTCAGGAGTCTGAAGCAGAAGGCACACCTGAGCCCAAAAGTTCGAGGCTGTAGCAACCATGATCATGCTACTGCACTCCAGCCTGGGTGACAGAGCAAGACCACAACAACAACAACAACAACAAGCAAAGGTATATTACCTTTTATTTTATTTAGAACTCATTTCTTAACAGAAAATCGTATCCAGAGCAAAATGGCAATAGGGTAGTAATTGACAGTTTTGTCTAATCTACAAAAAAGAAATGCTGTAAACGGGTGGAAATTTCATATTTCATAGCATATGAAACTTAAAATAGCTTACTTCTAAATATAAGTAAGGAATAGAATAAATAAAGAAACAAATGCCCTCTCATACTTTTTTAATGTATCACTAAACTACACGCTAATTCAGAAATATTATCAAATATTTTGCTCCAGGCACTGTTTTTGGTGCTTTGAATACAGCATCAGCTGGAACCCCTGCCCTAGATTTATATTCTAGGTCAAAGTCAGACATTAGACAGACAACCACACACTGACTATATAAGCAATAATCACTTTGAGCAAATTTAAAGGTAGGTCAAGCAATAGGCAATAGAAAGTGAGAACAGTGAGGGTAAGAAGCTACTTTAGAGAAGATGGTCAAAGAAGGCTTCTCAGAGAAAGTAATGTTTGATTATATGCAGGAATTATATGGAGAGCTTTCTAGGCAAGAGAAGGGCAAGAGCAAAGTTCTGGGGAGGGGCTGAGTTTGGCAACTTCCTATGTGAAGAATGTCAAGGAGGCAGATGTGGCTATAGTTGATACTATGCAAGGCCTTTGAACTTAGAAAGAGATAGACATTATTTTGTAAATAAGATAGGAAGCCACTGGGTAGTTTTGAGCAGGGGAATGAAAAATACCTGATTTTGAGGCCTCTATACTCTGTAGTTGTTTTTTTATCTTGCAAGTCTTCACGACCCCCTCAGTGTAGTCAGGGAAAGTCAGATTGCCTTGAGCAGGCTGGACTCTGTTCAAAGCTCATGGTTGATTCATACATTTTGACCATCAGTTCAAATAATTAATTGACTGGTTGCAATAAATAATATGGCAGTTACCACCCATTTTGTTCAAATATGCCAGTTAATTTATAAATATCTCTCTGGAATTAGAGAATAACAAATTAAAATGTTATAAAGAGAAGTCTCTTTGTTAAAAATGGAGTGAGAGGCTGTTCTGATTATCAGGTTTTAAGCTCTCTAATCAGTTGGGGCAAATAGTCATGCTTACAGAGGACAAAGTAAAATGAAACAGGCAGAAGTGTCTCTTCCTCTCCTCTAACTGATAGTATATCCTTTGGGCTAATTGAGGATACACAAAGTCCCCAGAACACTGGTAACTTTTCTCTTCCCTGGATCCACCTGATATAAAGCTATTCAGTTTTCAATGTCTTATTACTCATGGTATATTATATAATATAAACCTATCTTTTTATGGAGTCTGATATTTCTCTTGTATATTGCATTATTGACAGCCACTTTATCTTGGGTGGACTTCAATGTATTATCTCTTTTTCTTTGACAGGTACTTTTTCAGAGTTGATTGTGTGTGCAGTTAAGTAAGATGAAATGTTCTCTTTTCTATTGCCACCTATCCTTGGGTGGTTTGTTTTATGACTGCAATGAAATGATGTTACTAAAGTGATCATGGAGAACCGAATGTTTTAGGAGGCTTAAAAGTGAGACCTTATTTTAGGGGCATTTTTTATGACCCAGAGGACAAAAGGTACTGACATGGTGGAAATCAATATTGTATTAAATGACATCATACATTTGGATTCACCAATGTTTTAAAAATCTGCTACCATTGTTTGCTCCATTTTAGAACACATATAGGCCCAGATATTTTGTTGAAGCTGATCTTCAGTCAGTTACCAATATTTCTAAGTCCTCCAACCTGAGCCTACTTCATGTTCTAGATACTCCCATACCCATGAAAACTCATCAAAGCCTTGCCCTGTTCCTCAGGGCAGCTCCCCAAAGAAGGCAGGAAGTCAGCCCTCCAAATACGTTGACTGTATCTCTAGCTAAATGCAATTAATTTCTTAATGCTTGAAACAAGTTTAGAAAGAGTCAGAGAAGTAAGTGACTGGGTAGGTGAAAATTATTGTCATTATTTTTATTATTTTAACATAAACATACTGCTACTTTTTCTTCTAATCTTTTTCCTTATATCTACTGTGATGTTATGAGCAAGGCCAGAGACTACAAGGAGAGAAATACTGTTTGGATATAGCAGTTTCTATTCAAAATGAGGTGGTCTGAAACCTGATGGTAAAAGTGAATGTGGTCAGAGAAATGGTAAAATTCTGGATATATTTTGAAGCCAGAGCCAACAGAATTTTCTCTTTCATTAGATGTGAGGTCCGGGAAAGAAAAAAAGTGATAGACAAATAGAAACTTTTTGTTGTTAGTAAGAGAAAGAATGGAACCATAAACTGAGGGATGGTGGCTCACGCCTATAATCCCAGCACTTTGGGAAACAGAGGTGAGAGGATTTTTTGAGGCCAGGGGTTTGAGACCAGCCTAGGCAACACAGAGAAACATTGTCTCTATGAAAAAAAAAGTCAGGCATGGTGGTATGCGTCTGTAGTCCCAGTCATTTGGGAGGCTGAGTCAGAAGGATCGCCTGGGCCCAGGAGCTGGAGGCTGTGGTTAGCTGTGATCATACCACTGCACTTCAGCCTAGATGACAGAGTGAGACTCTGACTCAAAAACCAAAACAAAATAAAAATGTGAATTTACAAATCAGAGTTTGCTCTTAGTGAAGGATTACTGTAGAAATTAAGGGACACAAGGATCTGTGTCTATATGTGTAGTGCTTGTCTATGAGCACATTTTTAGTGTTTATTGTTTTTATATTAATTTTCTTAAAATACTTATACCTGTAAATCATGTAAAAATCAATATATACTAATCATCTGTTATAACTATGCATCAATGGAGGTAAAAGTTATACCAAAAAAGGCACAGTACTGTTCCCCAAGCTGCTAATTTACCTCTTGAAAAATTTTAGAAGGTAATGAGTGACTTGTTTCTGTAAATCTGCAAAGTTTTCTCATTGTAGACTTCGACTTTAATGAACTCACAGTTCAGTGAGGTAAAAAAACATGGCAAACGTCATTATGATACAATGTGAAAAGTGAAGCAGTAAAAATGGATCAGCTGTCACAAATCTAAAGAGAATGATTAACTTGATAATGTGTTACAGGGACAGTGTTCATATGGTATTGACAAGTGCTGTGTTTCTGGAAAGGTGTATAGAATGTTTAAGAGTCTCTCATCTTATCTCCTTTTTTCTCAGCTAATTACCCATCATTCACCAGGTCTTAGCTCCTGCCATTTTCTTAGAGATGCCTTCTCTGACAGTTTTGGCCGATTCATGATTTTGTTGTTTTGTTGTTTGCTACATATTCCTCTCCTAGTAATGGTATTCCTTTCTTTAATTCACAATAATAAATCAGTAAATTTTTTTGTCTGCTTTTCTCTGAACCTCCCTCACTATTCGAATAAGTGCATGGAATATGTCGGTTTGTTTACGCTTGTCCCAGAGTTTAACAGAATGACTGACTTGACCAATAAGACAAATTCATTAATCTCTTACTGGATGAAGAACATTAATTGATTATTTTGGGTCCCTTTGCCTTCATTTTACTCAGTTATAGTAATAACCTGTATTATGGAACTATTGTATATGTTACTTAGCAAATGTACTTATCATTTTGGCTCTTCAATAAGTTTAAATACTATCTTCAATAAATCATACATTGTCTCCCTTATTGGCCTTCAAAGTCTCCTTATATATAATTTGTCTTCTTCACTTTGGTTGTTTCATATCTTCATCAGAAATATTATATACTGAATGTTTTTCTCGATTTTTTTTTTAACCTTAGATTTTTCCCGCCTTGAAATATACTGCAATGGGTTTGTCATTAATTATTTCTTCTAAATTCTATATGCAAAATTAAAAGGAATTTTAATATATGACTCTCTCAGTACTTAAAAATTGTATTTAATTTTTAGCCATGATTCTATATGTTGAAATTATAGAATTGAAAAGATAAAGATGTTTTACCTCTGGAATATTCTAAGCAAAGAAAATAGTTATAATTGAATGTACTTTTTATTATAATACATAGAACTTGTCATTTACAGTGCATTATAACTTAGAATTAGTTGTAGCATATAAGACTAATTATTTGTGTCACATAGAAATGAGAAAACCTAATCTTGCAAAGCATTACAAAAATTCTCCACTTGTTGAAAATGTTTTGTGTTGGATTATTGTTTTAAATTACAGATGAAAGATATAAGTTGCTATCAAAAGGAAAGCAATTTACAGTGTTTTATGATTCAAACTGAGGCTAATAATATTAAAACCTCAGAGAATACCAGTCCATTACGTTAAAGGTTAGACATATTTATTAAAAAGAACATCACATGTTTTATAGAAAACAAAGGCTAATCTACACATTGGCAAAAACTAACTCTGCTATTATTGAAATAAATTATTTTTTAAAAAGTCCTCTGTTCACCTCCAAATTAATGTCCTCTGCTATCCTCTTGAAATTTATCTTACTTAAATAATAAAATCTTCCTTTGAGTTAAATATATTTTTATATAGCCTCATTAGGCTATATATAAATTGACATGGACTATCAACTGACCAAAATCAGAATTCCGAGGTAAGAAGATATTTTTAATTCCATAGATTTATAAATGGAAATTTTATGAAGTGAAGGTTCTGGAATCTGCCACCTTCCTTGGAAGAGTATTGACTTATTTGTTTCAGCAGGCAGGCATTACATTAGTTAGACTTAAACAGTAAATGCTGGCATTTGGTTGTCGGTTCAAATTACCTATTAATACACGATGCTGGATTGCTCAAAGATTATGGAAGAGTTTATATACAGAATTTTGAGCCCCCCTCTTGAGTTCTACTCCTTTCAAACTTCCTGCTACCTCCACAACAAGTTTGGTTGCCTCCTATGATTTTCCTAGGCCAGTTCAAGTTTTAGCAGTGTTCTGTGGTCCAACTAAGACCTGGCATCACTCCAGAAAAAGCCTGGCCTCAGTTCAGAGGCACAAAAATGTGAAATACCCACTGTCCTCTCCTTCCTCAAATATCAGCCTCCCTTCCAGAATCACAAGTATATTCTTGTGATCTCTCTTCAATAAATGTAGAAACTATGTCTATATTCTGACCAGAGTGTACATCTGTCTACTATGAGAGATTTGTTCCAGTAGTAGCTTATTTCAGTTGTGTGGTTTTAAAACCAGTTACTTACTAATCTGTCTGAAGTTATCTATTTCTCAGATATATTTACATGGGCTTCTTTTCTAACACAATTTGTAAATCTTTGTATGCATAAACCAAAATTTAAATAATTTAAAATTTATTTTTTAAGTTTTAAGGCCCCAATATTTCTCATTTATTTTAAAACTGGTAATCAGAGTCAATATAAAAACTGTTTTTCTTTAAGCAGCAGCTTTTAGCAAAATGAAATAATTTATCAACATTCATTAATTATTGATGTTTAACGTTGCTCTTTTTACAGTAAATTATCAATTTTTATGTTGTGATATTAGCTTCTTTATCAGAAAAAAAAATACTTTGAATACACACATAATGAAAGAAAATGATTTCAGTGAAATAATCTCCAAACTTTTTGAGAGAAAGAAACAGAAAGTAAAGGGGTAAAGAAGTAAGAATGAATGACAGTTGCCTATGGCCAGATATGAGGAAAGGTTCAAAGAGTGGTTCAATCAGAGGGAAAGTCTGAGGGGAGTTAGAAAACCCTACTATGGGTGTAAGCCCATAGGAATAAGTAAAAAGAAGAATAAGTAAAAAGATAGCGGAAGGAATTATATTTGACAAAAAGAGCCTCTACTTTTAAAAGATTGTTTTGGAACTTCATTAGTAAAGACAGTTCTTGCTAGTAATACAGATTTTTCTCTGGTCTGCTGGGCTGCGAGAGTGTCAGTTCAATGGGTTGGCAAGCCCAGCCTCAAAGAGTGTTAGCACGATGGGCTGGCAAACCACACCCAGAGACTGTTGACTCTGCTGGGCTGACAAGTCAAGACTAAAGAGTATTGGCTCTGCTGGGCTGGTGAGCTAAGCCCTGAAGAGTGTTGCTGGTTCAGTGGGTTGGCAAGACAGTCCTGGAGAAGTGTCTCAGCTCCAACTCCAGAGTCGCTCTCTGCTGGCAGCTATCCCGGTTCAGGGGGCTCCAGGGTGCTCAGCTCTTCAGCTCCAATGATCTCAGCTCTGACCATCTTCAGCAGCCTTTTGAGTCTGGGTTCTTGTCTCACGCCTGGGAGGAATGAGGGCTCACTAATGCGCCCAGGAGGAAAGAGGGATCACTGATGGAGGGAAGATGAGAAATCAGGATTTGGGAAGACAGAAAAGCTTCCACAGTGGGAGGGGACCTGAAGAGGTTGCCAAAACCTGATGTTTATATAGCCCTAAGACCAGCTGTGATACTTGGTCAGTACTAAAAAACAATCAGTTGAAGGTAGGTGCTAGTAGTGAACTGATCGGTCAGCACTTAGCACTGTGCTGACTGGTTTGTTTTTCAATCCCAGCAGTGAATGTTTTTGCTCTCTAGCCTGAGGGGCTTGTAGGGAGCTTGTTTACTAGCAATTGTTTCAGTTCTAGAGGTCTGCAGTAAGTTTGTTACTTTGTTATCCAGGACCCACCTTGTCTGTCTACCTTACT
>CAUYQG010097000.1:0-11491 GCA_963574415.1 Tarsius wallacei
ACTATCTTTCTACTTTGAATTCTACTGCTATTACAGTCAAATAGCTTCATTAATAACATAGGATTTACAACAATTGGGTACAATGTGTACAGATGGGAATGGTGGGTACACCCAGACTTCTTCATGACTATACACTGCAACGATGTAAACAGAAACTATTTGTACCCCCTAAAGCTATTGAAATAAAAAAGGGGGGGGGGAGAGGAAGGGAGGTGGGATTAACGGTAGTCAATATCTGTTTGGGGATGGGGAGACGCCCCTTATCAACAAGGGTACCTGAACGATGCATATTTGTATACCTTACCCTTAACTGTACCCCACAATTTTAAAATAAAAAATATTGGTTAAAAAAAAAAAGAAACAAATAAGGGGAAGATAAACTAAAAGAAAAGAGATTTATGTGTGTCATGGAGTAGCAGGAAGAGGACCCATTTGGAAGTCAAGCTGGACTAAATTACATGAGGTGACACTAAATTAACATATAAACAAACTTTTGTTTTGGATATTTTTTCTGTTACTTTAGCACCGTGTTTAAGTCATACGTCTTATAAAACGTGTTACTTTCTGAGTGTTTATGCAATATATATATATGTATATATTTTTTTTACTAAATTTGTATAAGACAAATGAAAACAGAATAGAATTATCTTTTAAAAGAGAACTATGACATAGAACAGAGGCAATCATTGGAGAAATGAGGAATGAAAACGCAATAAGTGTAATGAGAATGTATACATACTAGGTACATTCTCATGATAGTGGTTGCCCTAGGTTCAGAGGGAGAAAAATAGATATAGCACAAGTCATTTTTAAGGAGATACTCTAATGGTGAACACATGACATTATTCTTTTGCCAAAACTTGAACACTGTATAATACAAAATGTGAGAACTTTTGTCAAAAATGTATCAAAATTGGTGCATCAGTTGCAATACATACACCATACTAATGCTGTGCGGGAGCGAATGAGCGCTGTCCAGATAGCAGGCCTCAAGCAAAGGCAAGACCCCAGGTGAAGGCAAGGTGCCGCTTGGTTGCTCTGCTTCCTAGCCAAAGAGCAAGGGAGGCAGCCCACACATCCGGTTGCAAAGAGTACAGATAAAGCCTTAGCAACAACAAGATAATTGCAGAACAGCTTGCTATTTAGGTAGCAACAAAATTCCGTTATAGCTCCCTCATAGACCTTGAACCCCTCCCAACATCCTTTGTGCTTGATTATAAAATAAACATGCTGAGCTAGTTCGGGGCCACTTCTCCATCAGAGGAAAGAGTCCCACCTGGCCCCAGCGTTTCTTTATGAAAAAAAAAACAAAAAACAAATAAATAAATATATTTTCTGGGAGTTCCTGAAATCAACAATAAAGTTGTTTGCAACTTTAACTTCCTGGCCGAGTTTCTTGACTAGTAAATCATATAAAACAAGACAACTAAATAGCAAAGTCATGTTAATGCAGAGTATAGACAATAATCGTGTACGTATAGGTGGTTTAAACCAAGTTAAACAAATGCTTTCATTAGTGAAGCTTTTCAGAATACTTCATATGTGAATATGCATGTAATCTTCAGGAAGGTGTATATAATAAATTGTATTTTCTAAACATTTATCACAGAATTTTTCTTTTATTTTGAAAATAAAATCTGCCAGGACTATTAGGCCAAGGACTATACTTACAGAAATAACGGCCAAGATTTTAAACTGTTCATTCAAAAATAAAAATAAAAAGATAAAGATAAGCTTGATTTTTATGCCAGGAAATACTGAAATGGAATATGATTTCAAGAGTTCACATAAATGTAATTCAACCTGTGCAACTGCAGATAATGAAGCCACAGAGGAAGAACAGGACCAGGCATTTTATAGAAACCACTGTGGTTGCTGAGCTCAGATTCTGAAACAACATATATAAAATCCAAAGATCCCTGGCCTTTCTCATGGCTGGTCTGAGCATGGTGATGTATGCAACACACCAATCACCAGGGAAGCATTGAAATGTAATCAGACTTTCATGGAAGTCTCTTGAACAGACACTATGCAGCAAAACAAGGTATTCCTTCTCTTTATGCCTCGTTCATCCTCACAGCAGGTGCTTCCGTAACACCTACTACCTTTCTGGATATTTCTCTACAGCTCTTTCCTAAAGTCCTTCTGCTTTTTAGTCCAAACTTATCCCTATAATCACTTCTTTTTTCAGGCCTTTTCCATTGAAAACAACCTGGCCTTTCTCTGTTCTGACAATACCAATCACAATGACAAAAGTTTAGCTCTACAGAGGCAGAAATAATAAAGGATCTTTCCTTCTGAGAGCTGGAAGGGAGTGGGATTTGTCTTAAGTCTCTGAATTTGTATGTTAATATCGTTGCCCTTTCTACAGGCTCATAAGATCTATCTGATGAAAGAAACAGTGAGAGAAGAATTCATATTAGAGGATGGCACAGCACTGAGTTTCAGGAAGTCTGTGGAATCAAATAAAGGTTTGGTTTTTGTTTTTTGTTTTTTAAGTCTTTTAAGTCTTTTATCAGCACAAGGAGAAGGTAAGGGAGGAACAGTCTTTGTTTGAAGCCAATAATATATTGACTAATGATAGAAGAGAAAGCAAACTTCTCTGAGGACTGAAAAAAGATACAACATTGGTACCAGGAAACTAGAGCTCTAGCTGGGGAAGGATAGGTAAACCTCTGGTCCCGAATTTTCTCTAAAGGTCTCCATTATACCAAACATTGCCAGGACTTTTGAAGGGTTGTCAAAAGCAGTAAGTAGAAATAAGACTGGAGACAGGCAAATACCAGCCAATTTTGGACAAAGAAAGATCTGGCAAATTAGAGACAAGAGAGAATTACATTCATTTCAGCAAAGATTTTAGAACCTTTTATATAAAGGTATAGGTGTGGAGAACCTAAAGAAACAATGATCACAAGGAGCCAACAGAGGCTTACACAAAAACAAATTAAACTCACCTCATTTCTCTCTGTATTAGTCAGGGCCCAAGCAGGCAACAGATGGCACACATACAAAAATGAGTGCAATAGAGGAAAGTTTAGAAAAGGGACTATTCATAAAAGCATGGGTCAGGGTTAAATGAAACTTAGACGGATAGTAAATCAACTGTGAAGAACTGGTACCACCCACAACAGGACTAGCTACATAGTTTGTAGGGTCCCTTATTCACAAATGATTAAACATTTCAGAACAGGGACAACCTAGCATTAAACCACGCATGGGGCCCTATATGACCACACAGGTTGCAAGCCCATGCAGCCTGCTCTGACCCTTAGGCTTGAAGGGGCAGGGAGGGAAATGTGTGAGAACCTGGAGTTTTAACTGTATCTTCAGCTGAAAGAGAGTGCATTAGAGGGACATTGTAGTCTTTGGTAGAATAACTAAGCCATTTATAGCAAACCACTGATTATCTATGGGTATAAAGAGAGCAACCTAGGGAAAGATATACTGTAATCTCATTGTTCCCCTGCCCTCCTGCAAGCTCCTACTGGTGCAGGACAAAAGAAGGCAGTTAAGGCAGTAGGACATAGAGGACAGCTTCCAGGGACACAAAGTAGGGTGGAAAGTAGCTTGAGAGAAGGAGGAAGAGTATCCTGCACACCTTTATGAGGTTATGCTGCTAAATCTGTGAAACCTGGTAAACCTGAACCATAAAGACTTCAGAAAAGTATTTGACACAATCTAGCAGGAGCTTCCTTTGAACAAGATGGAGACATACATACTACAAGCAAAAATAATTATGTGGATCAATAATAGGCTAAGCAACTATTTCCAAAGTCTAACGCAAACCTAAAAGGAGTTGTATATGCACCACAGTTCCTTTGCTCTGTCTTATCTAGTTCAGAATTACTACTGACTTGCAGATTTAGAAGGAACATTCATCAAAGCATGGTTTGCAAATTACTGAGGACACTTCTAACAAGGATGAGAGAATTCAAATTTTAAATGATCTTGACAGGCTGTAGTAATGGAATAAAAAAAATCTTGACCAACTGGAACAACAGAATACATCTAGTTGTAATAAGTCTGGATATTTGCTCTCAAATTCAAAAAGCCAGAGGCATAAGTTTGAGACAGGGCAGACAATACTTATTAGGTGTTAAAATGACTCAGGAAGCTTAGTGGAAGGTAAAACCAATGTGAGTCATGAGCGTGATGGATCCTCCACAAAAGTAGATTAGGTTTTAGGCAGCATTAATTGAACAAAGAAGGTGCTCATCCAAACCTGGGATTGTGTTGATCAAGCCACACCTGGAAAATTTGGTTTACTTTTGAATGGCATACATGGTTTATGATGCATTCTGAGTAGAGTAACTAGGATTGGAGAAAAGACTTATAAACTAGTACCAACCACAAAAGCCGGTCTAGCTTTGATAACTAATACAAATGACAACTTGACCATGATAGCGTTGAGACTGCTGCTCAATGAGCAAGCAAAAGAACAGCAAAGGATATACATGAGATCAAAAATACATATGAGTGGATGAGGCAACTCTTGCATCCCTAGTTCTTCCCCAAAATTTGCAGAGTTAAGAATGTGTCATGTCAGAGAACCCTAAAACCAAAAGCTCACTACCTTTTGAAAGGCAAAGGGGTGTTATTATCCCACAGGAACCTACGCTATTACCATATACGGAAATTATTGCTAGGCCACAGTTACATACTTCTGAAATCTCTTTCTCAGTCTATCATTATGCCTATTTGAATACAGAGCCACACACTAACACAGAATGGAAATCATGCCTTCATAGTAATAACTGCAGAGACTGGGGACCGTTATAAAAGGCCAGTAAAAGTAATGATATCCAAATGGTATCCAAATATATTGAAAGCAATCATTTGGAAGAAAAATTATCATTGTCCTCTATTATCTCAAGGAATAAAACAGGTCCTTAAAAAAATCAGAGGACTTTTTAATGGACCGATTTTCCAATGACAAGTGGACTGCCATGGAAAGCAGTTTCCCATAACTGAACATGAATAAACAAAGTATCATAGTCTAGATGACTTTTTAGTAGACATGTTATTTAGGCAATTCAAGCATTAGATGAATATTTAAAATATTTTTTAAAGACCTCTTCCAATAATGAGCATTCATGGCTCATTCTTTCTTTAATTCAAGAAGTATTTACCAAGAATCAGTCACATACACATCATCATCCTAAACACTGGGGATACAACAACAAACAGAAACAAGTCGTTTCTTCATGGAGCTTAAATCTGGTAGATGATAAATCATTAAAATCCCAGGAAGTAGTAAAGATTGTGAAGAAAAATGAAGCAGGATGTGGACCTTGAAGGAAGAGTTGGAGACATGGATAAGAATGATCAGGAAAGATCTCTCTGGCCAATGAGTTCATCTTTTTATCATAATAAATTTCTCTAAATTTTCAATCCTGATCTCTTCCTAAGGTCCTTATTTTTCTTCTTTGTGTTAATTATACTATATATGGTTTATTCTTTAGCACTTAAAAGACAGTAACTTCAACTTATAAACCCAGAAGAACTTAACAGTGAAACTTTCACAGTTGTATACTTACTTCCACAATCAAAAATTAAATGGTTGGCATTCAGTTCAAGATGGCAGAATAAGCACAAGTGTCTACCTTCCTCTTGTTCCTAGTTATACTGAAATCACAGAAAAAAAAGTTTTTAAAATAAAAATCGCAGTGATGGAAAATGAGAAAGAGATTCTGATGACAGTTTGAGAAAACACTAGAAGCAGACAGGATCTGATCACTGAGGAAAATAAAGCAAGAAAATTACAGTCCCAAATGCCATAAGTAAAAGAGGTCTGAATATGAAAGGAATCCTCAAAGGTTCTCCATACTCTGAGTTAATAAGTACAAAGAACAAGAGTAGACTGTGCAAAAATATCAAAGTAATTAATTATGGAATCACAATGGAAAAGGTAAGACTTCTTCCTCTCACTCCCCTTCCCTCATAAATATAGAGTAAATAGTGATGAGAATTGAGATTTTAGAGCTCAAGATAAAACTTAACACCCATGCCTGAAATCTTTCACTTCTCCCACTGCTTCCTGATATGGATAAAACACCACACAGCTGGGTTTCCCCAGCAGTTTCTAAAGGGCCTAGATGATATAACCCAGGTATAGACGAGGTAAAGCTGTGAGGGGCAAATTCTAACCAATGAGAGACAGGATCCCAGAGGGTACCAGCTGAAAAATATCCTCTTTTCTTGACTCCCTAGGATGAATTTGTTTGAGCCTGAGTTTCTCTTTACTTTCTATCTGAAAATATACATGAATAAATAAGCATATCTGCTTTGCAAACTAATGTGTTTTTTTTGTGGCTTGTGAAATATGGCTACAGTGATGATATTTCACCATGAATTGTTCCTGGTCTTCCCTGTGACACTTCCCATCTTCTTCATTCTCTCACCAATGGGACTGCACTTTCTAAATAAAACGTCAGCACTTAATCCTTGGCTTGGCCTCTTTTTTTAAGGAATGAGGGCTGTTATGAGTGGAAATGTGTCCCACAAAAAGATCTGTTTAAGTCCTAACCCTCAATATCTCAGAATGTGTGAACTTACAGGAAATAGGGTCATTAGATGTAATTAGTTATGATAAGGTCATACTAGAGTTGACCCTTAATCCAATATGACTAGTGTTCTTATGAGAAGAGAGACAGACACACAGGGAGAAAAAAATGCGAAGACTGATGCAGAAATTGAAGTTATGCTGCCATAAACCAAGGAATTAATAGGGCTATCATAAGCTGGAAGACACAAGGAAGTATCTTCCCCTAAAGGTTTCAGGGGAAGTATGGCCTTGCCAACACCTTGATTTTGGACTTCTAGCTTGTAGAACTGAGATAATGTACATTTCTGTTGTTTTAAGCCACCTAGTTTGTGATAATTTATTATGGTATCCCCAGGAAATTAGTACAAAGGCTCAAACAATTGTTACCAGATATTGTTCTAGAATACATACTTTTAAAATAGAATTTTTGTATGTCCACTTGTTTGAAAGCAAGAGGGACACCATTACCGGTGCTGAGTAGGATAGTAATAATCCATGACATACAATGATATCACAATTAAACTTAGAGTAGAAGTGGAAAAAGACACCCAAGTATCTGTGGTCATCAGTAAGGGTAAAATAATAAATAAAAAGATAATATAGTAAGGTAGCTGCATACATAACTTGCAAAAAGAAAACTGATAGGCTCACGGGAGTTAATTGCTAACTTAAGGCATGATCTGATCTGCAAAGGACCTCTACAGTAGCTTTAATGGAGACTCAGGACAGACATGGTGAAAATCAGCCCTGGAATCTGATTATGACATTGTTGGAGATGCAGAGGAAACTAAATGTACAGTCTCAAGAGTTCCCCCAGGTCAATGTCAAGGTCCAGACAAAAAAAGACAGAACTCCTCAGGACCTGAGATAATGACATTTGGGTAGATGAGTCTAGGAATCTTGAATTCCTGAATTCCCCTGAGGTTTCCTGAATGAGATAAGCAGTCTCCTCCTCACCAGAGAAAAACAGCCTCTGCTTTGCCTGTAGACTGTAATGATTATACTGAAATTGTAAATTTGCAAGACCTGAAGGCCTGCACTCATCATCTCTCACTGCTTGTAGACCAATACACATACTGGATCTTAGCGTAAGATCCTGGGTACAAGCCCAGCTCCCATACCAAAGGCATTTCAAGATCTAGCTAATATTTATCAGCAGGAATTGGAAGAATATATATGGGACTGTATCTTGAGTGAGTTAAACAAAGGCAGAATATGGAGGTTGGAGTTTTAGATGGAAGAATTCATTGACAAGGTCCTGACCAAAGATCAAAGGTAATGTTTTGTATTTTTCCATCCTTTCCTGCCTTATTGCCTATTTTCTTATTATTATTAAAACTATTGCTGTTGGATTATTACTTAAATTGTAGTACATTCAATCAATGAAATAGTATTCAGCCATGTAAAGGAATAAGTCATCTCTGTAAGACATAGGAAACACAGAAAAACATATTTCAGTCATCAGTGTGTATCTTTACCTCAGATCCTTTTGATAGTATCCATGTCCAGGCCTTTGGCGACTAGTTCTTACGGCAGTGACTGACCTCCCAGGCCTTACCATACTTCCCACCTTTTGCCCCCAGGACTTTTCTCTTTCTGCTGAGCTAACAGCGGCAAGGGGATCTCTTTGGTGCTTATATACTGGCAATCTGGAACTGGAACTGTAGAAGACATGAATGCCCTATACAGTGAATGAACTTTTTACATGTAAGAGATATAAATTAATTCACATATTTTGCTCCCTTTATCCCAGAGATTAACTGTCCTAAGATGAAATAGTTGATAGGAAGATGGGAAGACGATCCCTTGAGATCACACAATCAGTTACAATGGACACTCATAGTAGGCAGCTCTGCAATGTGTCCCATCATATTTGTTCTTTTTTCTTCCCTCATTCCTACTTCCCTGGCATTGTACTTGTTAATAAGTTAGCACATCAGTTGTTCTTTAAGCTTTCTTTTTTAGGGATGAAAAGGTAAGTTACAGAATAATATGGAGAATAACATATTTTATGTAAAAAAATGTAAAAGTATATACACATTTACACATATTATCTGTAACACTGTAAAAAGTCTGGATAGATACACACCCAATTTTTGAAAACAGGTAGGAATAAAGATTGAATATTTACTTATACTTCCCTATTTAGAATGGTTTAAGATTCTCAATTATATTTGCAATCTTAAATAATACTAAAAAGGAAAATATAAATATGTTCATATTATGGTATAATACTTTAAAATGAACATATTGCAGATTTTATTTCATTAATAACATATTTTGGGCATCAGAAATGTTCATGTCCTTTTCTATCAGCTTTATCATTCACAGGTCCTAATTGGAATGTTTCTGTACTTAAAAAAGGGATTATAATAGAAAACAGCATTTCAAACTTGTATTTAAACAACACATAAAAAAGCACAAATCTGTAAATTAACAGATTTTTAAAAAATCAATGTGAATACACAAGTAGATGAAAACCCCTCTTTAAAATGTAACTGATTAAATGACAGTATTTATTCACTCATGCTCTTAAGACTCGTGCTCTTTATCTTTCAAAAATTTTGCTGTTTAGGAAAAACAAATTGATCTCGCTCCCCTAATTTTGTCAGATCAAAATTCCAATTTCTTAAACTACTATTTGGATATGAGAAAAGCAGTATAATAATATTATAATATATACAGTGCTTCTTTTACCACACATATGTATTCTTAAGGTATATCATGAGGACTAAAATATCATCATACTTGGTTTAAAACTGTTTTCCTTCATTTTATCCTGAAAGTGAGAGCATATCCTTCCAAGAGAGGGCAACATATACATAAAGTACTAGCAGTATTAACAGAGGTGATTGTGTGAAAGTTGTTTTAAATTGACTTAGTTTTCTTCATTATTACCTCTAAAATGCAATGTACAAATAAACCCCTTTGTTTTCACCAAGTGATATAAAATCTCAAGTAATTCTTAGAAACACTATTGAATAATTTCTATTTGCTTTAGGCAGTAAGGATAAACAACTGATTTTAAGGCCTAAGAGTAAGCTATTGAACCAATATAAGCCATGCTTTGTAGTGAAGTCAAAAGGCTTTGAAGATCCCACTAATAAAAAGTGTGTAAAATATGAGAAGAAATGAGCAAACTAATTGATTTATAGCTAGTATTTTATATACATACATACATATGTACATATATATACACACAGAGAGAAAAAGTAGGTAAAAGTGAAAGCATATAAATCCCCCCTTAATGTACAGACAAGCACAATTCTTGATACTATGCTATTTTTTGACTTTTATTATATTCATGAATTTATATTGTCAACCTAAATAACAAAAAAAAGAAGGAAACTCTCCAAAAGAAAATAATGTTTATTTGAGAATAGGCACTGCTGCAATGAGAACATGCATGCCATAGTAAACTATGCATGTATTCAGGAAGGTAAAGGAAGACAAAGGTTTTTAAAGGAAAAATGAGGATTACATAATAGTTTTAAGATAATTATTCTTGGCTACAATGATCAATAACAAGGGTGGTGCCAGTCAAGGTTGAACAGGCAGTTACTAAGCGGATGGTCTCACAGAAGTGTTTTTTTATATAAGGTTGTGATGGACTTTGTACAAGGTTGTGGTTTCTGCAGATTCTTTTTTGATAGATCGCATGACTTGTTATCAAGCAGCTATGCATGAAAATCCTCCCTTAATGGCCTTCTCCAACTCTATTTGTCAGAGTTTTTAACACAAATGACTCCATTTTGAATCTGACAGCTTTTACAATACTTATATGTCATAAGTAAAAATAATTCTTGTGTCTCCAAAATTAGCTATTTCATACAAAGGTCATAACTGATAAATATGACAATCATAAGGAGCATTGTAAAAGTTGATTGTTCTTATTACAAGGTTACAGCAACCAAGACAGCATGATATTGGTACAGGAATAGACACACAGACCAATAAAACAGGACATAGAATCTGGATATAAAGCCACAGCCCTCAACCAATTCTTCTTTGACAAAACCATCAACAACAAACATTGGGGAAAGGAAATCATATTTAGCAAATGCTACTGGGAAAACTGGCTAGTCACATGTAGAAGAATGAAACTGGACCCCTATCTATCACCATATACAAAAATCAACTCAAAATTTAAAAAGGACTTAAATGTAAAACTTCAAACTATAAGAAATTTAGAAGAAAACACAGGGAACACTCTTCTGGACTTCAGAGTAAGTAATGAATTCACGACCAAGTCCTCAAAGGAAAATGCAACAGAAGTTTAAATTGACAGGTGGGTCCTTATCAACTGAAAAGTTTTTGCACTGCGAAAGAAACCATCAGGAAAGTAAAAAGACAACCCATGAAATGGGAAAAAACATTTGTTAGTTATGCATCTGACAAAGGCCTAACATTCAGGATCTAAAAGGAATTCAAACAAATTGGAATGATTAAAAAAAAAAAACTCCAACCAGGCTCGGTGGCTCAGCCTGTAATCCCGTGCCTTGGGAGGCTGAGGTGAGTGGATTGCCTGAGCCCACGGGTTCGAGACCCGCCAGGGCAACTTGGCGAGACCTCATCTCTACAACAAATCAAAAAATTAGCCGGGTGTGGTAGCGCGTGCCTGTAGTTCCAGCTACTTGGAAGGCTGAGGCGGAAGGATCACTGGAGCCCAGCGGGTCGAGGCTGCGGTGGCCAGGAGCGGCCACTGCACTCCAGTCTGGACAACAGAGTGAGACTCCAACTCAAAAAAAACAAAAACAAAAACAAACAAAAACAAAAAAAACTCCATTAAAAAGTAGGCAAAGGGCCGGGCTCGGTGGCTCAGCCTGTAATCCCGCGTCTTTGGGAGGCTGAGGTGAGTGGATTGCCTGAGCCCGCGGGTTCGAGACCCGCCTGGGCAAGCAAGACCTCATCTCTACAATAAATCAAAAAATTAGCCGGGCGTGGTAG
>CAUYQG010097014.1:0-35124 GCA_963574415.1 Tarsius wallacei
TTTTTTTTTGGAGTTGGAGTCTCACTCAGTCGCCCAGACTGGAGTACAGTGGCCGCTCCCAGCCACCGCAGCCTCAACCTGCTGGGCTCCCGCGATCCTTCCACTCAGCCTTCCAAGTAGCTGGAACTACAGGCATGCGCTACCACACCTGGCTAATTTTTTGATTTATTGTGGTGATGAGGTCTCGCCAAGTTGCCCAGGCGGATCTCGAACCCGTGGGCTCAGGCAATCCACTCACCTCAGCCTCCCAAAGCGCAGGGTTACAGGCTGAGTCACCGAGCCCAGCTACATTTTTTAAATAAACCGGTAAATGAAGGGGTTCTGACATTTAAATCAAATAAGGCTACATAGAGAGTAATCTTAAATGCATTAGCCTTAAGCGTAGATACATTTTTTAAATAAACCAGTAAATATATATTGGAAAATTTGGGGGCAAGATTCAGTTAGTTACTATGACGTTTTTAAAAATGAAAAAATATACATTCCCCTGCCCTCAGGAACTTACAGTAGGGTTAACGGTAGAAGTGTTTTGAAGTTCAGTGGTCCCAAATTCAGTAAAATAATAATAATAGCTAATACTCAAAGAATGTACTATATGCCAGAAATATCTATTGCTGTGTGTAATCCTTATGAAATGCCCATGCAAGGGTCATTATTATCATTCCCATTTTAGAGACGAATCCTCTATGTATAGACATGTGTGATAAAGAATTTGGCTGGCTTTTGTTCCTTACTCCTGGGAAGGAGCCCCTAAACTCTTGCAATTTTCTTGAGTGAAAGGAGTATCTTTGTTATTCATGGTGGGGCCCTTAGATGACACCTGATATTGATGTCCCACTTGTCTATCATTTCTTAAGGTATGGGCATTATAAAGAAAGAAAGAAGGAGAGGGAGAAGGGAGAGGGAAGAAAAGAAAATGAGATTCTTTGCTTTCCTTTTAAAAAGTGTTAAGGGTAATGTAATAAAATCAATATTGATCGCCATAGTGATGAAAATCTTAGTCTTGAAGCCAGGTCATTTACAGCTAGTTAAGCTGACCTGTTAACTAAGTTCTAAGTTCTTCTATGGAGCCTCATTTCCTTACATGATTTTCACTTTTTCTCAATTCCCACCAGGCATGGAATTAAAAATTATCTGGTAGTTAATGCTGTCATGTGGTTGGTTAGTGAAAACTTTGTTCTGCTTTGGTCTATCTCATGCAATGATCAATCAATTATGATGAAGAATGAGGTGGCAAAGATGCGGAGCAAAGACTGTGTGACTTTTCACACAGTGGGGACTGATATTTACTTGGCAGACTATGCACCCAGTTTGAACTTTTCTTTTTTTTTAGTCAGAGACTCACTCTGTCGCCCAAGCTGGAGTGCAGTGGCGTGCTCATGGCCACCACAGCCTCAACCTGCAGGGCTCGGGCAATCCATCCCCATCAGCCTTCCAAGTAGCTGGAACCATAGGTGTGCACCACCACACCCAGCTAATTTTTTGATTTATTGTAGAGAGGAGGTGTCACCAAGTTGCCCAGGCTGGTCTCAAACTCCTGGGCTCAAGCGATCCTCTCACCTCCGCCTCCCAAAGTGCTGTAATTATATGCGTGAGCCACCATACCCAGCAAGTTTGAACATTTTGACTGACTTACTCTGATTATTCAAATCAGGCTTTCTTGGGTGGAAAAAAAAGGTAATAGGATAAGGGGAAAAAGGGCAAAATCAAATCCCAGGAATTCATTGTAACAGACATGAAAGAAAATAAAACAACATTAAAGCCAATATGCAGGAAATCAGAAGCATTTTCTGCATTCTTGTGTTTACCGGATTTTCTTTTACATTGAGAGGCTTCTCCCCTAGTTTTGGGAAATGCAATTTGTTCTGGTCAAGCAGAAACGTAAAGGCATACTCACTCTTTCAGGGAAGACCTGAAAGCAGGAAGTAATCCAAGTACAAAGGCTTCAGACTGAGATGCTGAGACTATCTTCACGGAGTGCACACTGAACCTCTGAAGAGACAGTTGGAGAATGGGAAGTGGTTTTGCTTCGTTATGCTAGGCCAGCTGTTGGAGGAGAATTCTGAACTTGAGGAAGGGCACTTGTGGAAAGAAGCACAGCTAGTGGACTCTGGGAACAGCGATGCCTGGTTCTAAAGTTCTTTTGTGTCCCACAATGGCCCAACGCCGTCCTCAAGTATTCAGTAAAGTTTTGTTAGACTCTGCCTGCTGGTATCAGTTGTGTTTGGGAGGCTAATGGAAGGGCCTGTGCCCATGCCTGGGAGTCAGCAGGCCTGGGAAGGAGAAGAAGCCTGGAGAAGAGGCTACAGGTGGCCACAGCAGGGATGTCCAGACAGCTGCCTGGAGGAGAGGGACAAGGAATAGCTGGGATGGATTTGTGTGTGTAAATACCCCCTGGAGGGGTGTTGCTGGGACCCAACAAAAGACTGAAGTCTTCTAGTGACACAAGAAGGAGGCTCAGGTTATGTTTTGGGGCATCAATGGATGATCCCCTAAAGCTGGAGTCCTTAGGATATCCTGATGATAGCTACAAGGGGGGACCCAAAGAAAACAAAATTATTTTTTGGAGGGCAGGCCCCTTGTAGTACAGGCATCCCCTACTGGGTAAGTGTTCTAGGAAACCATTGGCAGCATCAGTGTACTGGCTAGTGTTGTGAGATTTTTGGAGATTCTTTCAACACCTTTGCCCATTTCATGATGGGTGATTTACGAGCACACCTGCCCACATCGTGCTGAGTGTTCACCAATTTTGACCAAAAACAGCAAAGACTCCCATAGCCTACTCTCCCTATTCACCCGATCTCACCCTGAGCAACTTTTTTTTCTCTGTGGATAAAACAAGTCCTCAAAGGAAAACGTTTTGCTGATGTAGAAGAGGTGAAACAAAAAATGGCAGAAGCACTAAAACTGACAAGTTCAAATACTGTTTTGAGCAGTGGAAAAAGCATCTCAGTAGGTGTATTATCAAACAGAGAGTACTTAGGTGACTGAAGTTTAAACTTGTAAGAGTACACAATTTTTTATTAAAAAATTCTGAGTCTTGGGGGGTTCCCCCTTGTCCATAAGTTTATCTGAGTCTGGTTTTCTGTCTAGATTTTGCTTCTGCCCTTGCAGCAGCATACTGGGGGCTTCCAATAGTCTTGCTATATGGTTTGTAGTAAGGATTGAAGGCAGATGGGCCTGCAGCATCTGACTGAACCTCACACTCCACTAAGTTCAACCTAGTTATTACTGAGGTAACAGTAATAGAACTGTAAGTACCTAGTACTGAATCAACTAGGAAAACCCCCACCCGAGAGACCCATGAATACTTACGTCAAGGAGCATGGGATCTCAGCCTCTCCAGTCCCAACTCAGGAAAACTCTGAGCTTGTGAGAGATAAACAGACTACATCTACCTTTCTCTACTCCATTTCCCCAGCTAAATCACCCTTTTCACTTCTGAATTACCCTAAACTCCACCTTAGCTTAGGCCTCCCAAGGCCTGCTTTTAGATTCCTTCAGGATCTTCCTCTCCAAAGCAAGAGGGTGATATGGCTTTTATCAAATAAGATCACCACTGCTAATAGACAAACTAGCTCATCTGCTACTAATTTCAAATATAGTCATGCCTGGACTGACTTAACAATGTTTGTGGCTCTAAGAAGTCTAGGACAGGACTTCCAGGCATTCTGGCAAGCCAGGAGGGAAATGTCTTTGGCAAGGGGCCCTCTGGCACTTGGAGGTGGCTGTCTAATCCAGAGCTGAGGACAAGATCAAGTCTGAACCAAGCAGAGCTTCCACCACTGCCAGACTCTAGGGATGATACTGCCCTGGGTCTTGAAACGTAGGCTATTAGGTCAAAATCGGGTCAATAGCAACTTTAGCTGGAAAAACAGACTGGCGCCTCAGTCATCTCTTCATTCTTGGACATAATTGTGGATGAGTTATTTCCTTTAGTTCTCTCATCATCCTAATAAACAAATACCTTCTCAATGAGTCGTATTAATTACAAAGAATTCAAGGATGTTCAGTACTCATAAAAGGCTTGATACAAGAAGCAGAAAAGAGAGGATTAAGTTTAGTATAATTTTTGGGAAATCAAACCAATGACCACAAAACCGTTACAACTTCTGGGTCTCAACTTGGTTTTTTGCCATTGCAAATGTACTACTTCAACATAATTCAGAATCTACCTTGACTTAATAATTATAGCTTTGGTCTGTTATAGAATTGCACATTCAATTATCCCAATGAGACTACATGCCCAAATTACCATATTTTATTAAACGGACCCCACACAGTAAACACCAAAATGACTTACTGTTGGAAATCGAGAGGCGGGGAAGCAGGCGAGTACCAGGTATCTCCATAGGCCAGTAGTTAAAGCAGACCTGAGTATCACACACAGACACTTAGCCATTGCCCACCACACACGCACATGCACATACACACACACACACACACACACACACACACACACATGCACATACACACACACCTCCCCCCCTCTCAAGGAAAAGCAGCTTGTCTACACAATCATTTCTAATTGCATTTCTGGAACATCTCTTCCTCTTCAAAGTGTAGTCTGATTTTATCTTAAATCCAGGCCCCCTGCACTAAAGTGCTGAGAGGAGGAAGAATGCTTTCCACACACACCCTCCAAGTCCCTAGAAGGATCTTGTGACATACTAGAAAGGGGCTCTCCTTAATGTAGGAAGATGGAGTTCTGACCCAGTCATGGCTAGGTGTCAATTTTGAGGTATGCTCCCTCTCTGGACACTCCTCCAAGATCCCACAGCCTCCCCACATGACCATGGCCAGGAATGTCAGGCTATGCGGTCAGGATGGAGGGAATCCAATGGCTCATAACAGGATCCAAACAAACACTGACCAACCACCACAGTGACTGGCCCAGAGGAGGCCTGCAGGACCTGTGTCTTGGCTGAATGAATGAACTTACCATTGGCCACACTCCCGCCTTCCACCACCACATCCTCCTCTCAGGATTCAATATTGAACAATATAATCCAAGATAAGATCTTCATTTTTTTAATATATGTCCTGGAAGGAGACTTTTACAGATACTGAGCAGCCAAAATCCTGTTCAGAAATTAAAATTCACTTTCCTTTTTATTCTTATCAGAGAGCTTTCTGCCATGTACATGCTGCTATTTTCTGAAGATCTGGTAGGTGGCAGTAGTACCAAGAAAAATGCTAGCCGCCAGCCTGCGTGCTCCAGCAGATGAATTTTGTTATCTTGAGGGTGGTTCCGCAGCCACTGAAGTGTAGACTAACATGAGTGTTCAAGTCAGACCACTGTTTGACCCCCAAGCTTCACAGGACAACCTATCCCTCTGCATCTGTTTCTAGGATTAAGTGAGATAATATGTGTGCAGCTCTTGGTACAGTGCCTGGCACACAACAGGCGCTATAAATGGTAGTTAATATTATCATTAAGTTTATTTGAATTGCTATGAACAAGACAGTTCCACATGAGAAACAGAAAATTATAACTGTTCCCTTTTATATTCATTTGATATGCAAAAAGCATCTGTTTTTTTTGGGGGGGGAGGGTACTCTGAACACAATCCTGTAAAAAATCCTGTAAAAGAGAATTAAAATAATCCTCATTGATCCTCTTTAATGTTCAGGCAAGTGCTTTGAGCCAAACTTAAAAGGCTTCATCTGAAGCCTTCATCTTATTCTCTTGTATCTGAATTCATTCATTATTCATTTATTTAGCAAATATTTATTAACTTCATATTGCATGCTAAGTACTGTACTTTGGAAATCATCTCTTTAAAACACATTGCATGCTTATAACCCCACTGATATTCAGACTCATTCTAGTTCCCATTTGTCTTAAGTCAGTTCAGGATGCTCTAAAAAATGCCATACAGGGTGGCTTAAACAACAAATAATAATTTCTCACAGTTCTGGACATTGAGAAGTTCAAAATCAAGACACCAGCATTCTCAGCGTTTAGTGAGGGCCCTCTTCCTGGATTGCAGATAGCTGTCTTCTCACTGTGCCCTCACAAGGCAGAGACAGAAAAAGAGACCCAAAGGCAGGAGGTATTGGGGACAAGGGAGAGAGGAAACTCTTTCCTGTCCTTTAATAAGGGTAGTAATCCCATCATGAAGACTTCCTCTTCACAACCTAATTACCTCCCAGAGACCCCATTACCATATGCCATCACGGTGAGGATTGGAGTTTCAGCATACAGATTTTGGGAGGGACACATTTAGTCTACCAAACCATTGAGGGAATCTACACTCACTGGTTTGTGATGTTAAAAGGTAACTCAGTAAAGTTCACTCACACCATTACTGAATTTCATGAAAGGGGACCTGACAGTGGTCTCTAAAACTACTAAAGTTCTGAGTTATCTCACTATTCCCATGACTTTGGGCAAGTAATTTAACTTTTCCAGGTCTCTGTTTTCCCACCCAAGTAACAGCTACTCTAAATATCTCACTGCACAGTTGCAAAGGTCAAATAAGATAACCTGAACATGTCAAGACAACCATACAGCTCAGAGCACTTTGTTATGATAAAAGCTCTATCACTTGCTATTGCCCTGACTCTTTGGGACAAAGTTCCAGACATATTCTAAATGGTCTTGCAAACACTAGTACATAATCGGTGGAATGACTGAGCCACCTATCCTCACGTATTCACATTACTCTGGCTACAGGACGGTTATTTTTAAAATTTGCCTTTTTTAAGATCAGGTTTCGAATCACGACTGCCTGGTGTTCGTCAACAATACGCAGCAGCAGCTGACCCAGCTTCATTCACCTTTCACTCAGTGAACATTCATCGACTGCCTACCTACTCTGTGCTCTGCCCTGTGCATGTGCAAACTGGTCTCCATTCTGAGGTAGTAATAAACTGGGGTGAGACTCATTACCGAAAAAGCACCAGGCCAGGGGGCAGAACTGCCAGCGCAGTTCCCATGGTACCATTCTGTTGTCCATCTGTACCTCACAGGAGTAAGGACGGAGCCTTGGTTACAGGAGCTGTCACCGTCCACCCACCAGGCCCTACTCTTCTAGGCCTGCTCAGGTCTCACCCCTTTCCTGCCTATTCCCCAGAACGCAAATCCAGCTCCAGAATCATCAAATCCCTGCATTGAGCCTTTCATCACTCACAGTCTCGCTTCTTTGTAGTTATCAACACTGCGCCAGTCACTGCAAAAGCACAGTCTAATTTTATAAACCACAAGATTGACTTGTCTCCTACCTCCTATTTGTTTGACTGGTTGCTTGTGATCACAGAAGTCAAACAGACTGAAGGGTTTTCTTCTTAGATGCGCTGCCCACATCCTTGGATCCTGGGATAGGCCTCTAGAATACCAGATCCCAAAAGACCAAGCCCTCTGGAGGTTAACCACATCCTCCTCCAGAGCTGAATTCAGTGCAACACCAGGGCAGGGCTTCACACACATATAAACCCTGAGCCTGTGATTATTGTTTGGTGTACTGTCTACTGTAAAATACGATGGGTATTCTAAGGTTGTCTCAGTCCTTTAGGGCTTATATAATAAATTACCATAAACCAGATAACTTATAAACAACAGAAACTTATTTCTCACAGTTCTGGAGCTTGGGAAGTCCAAGATCAAAGTAAATTCAGTGTCAGGTAGGGACCTAACTTTTCTTGCTGCAACCTCCAATGGCAGAAGGGCCAAGGAAGCACTCTGGGAGTCTTTTTTTTTTGAGTTGGAGTCTCACTCGGTCGCCCACACTGGAGTGTAGTGGCACACTCCCAGCCAGCGCAGTCTTGACCTGCTGGGCTCTGGCGATCCTTCCGCCTCAGCCTTCCAAGTAGCTGGAACTACAGGCTCGCGCTACCACGCCCGGCTAATTTTTGATTTATTGTAGAGACAAGGTCTCGCCAAGTTGCCCAGATGGGTCTTGAACCCACGGGTTCAGGCAATGCACTCGCCTCAGCCTCCCAAAGTGCTAGGATTACAGACTGAGCCACCGACCCCAGCCCCTCTGGGGTTCTTTTATAATGACACTAACATTATTCAAGAGGGCTCCGGCCAGGCCCGGTGGCTCAGCCTGTAATCCCAGCACTTTGGGAGGCTGAGGCGAGTGGATTGCCTGAGCCCGTGGGTTCGAGACCAGCCCGGGCAACTTGGTGAGACCTCATCTCTACAATAAATGAAAAATTAGCCGGGCGTGGTAGCATGTGCCTGTAGTTTCAGCTACTTGGAAGGCTGAGGTGGAAGGATCACCGGAGTCCAGCAGGTTGACACTGGGGTACCTGTGAGCGTGCCACTGCACTCCAGCCTGGGTGATGGAGTGAGGCTCCAACTCAAAAAAAAAAAAAAAAAAAATGAGGGCTCCACCCTGTTGACTGCATCATCCCCTTAAGGTCCCACCTCATAATACTATCACATTGGTGATAAGTTTTCAACATATGAACTTGAGGGAGACATATTCAGACCATAGCAAAAATATATAAAGTAGTATTTATTAAATAAAATTACACAGAGGTCTTTTTTGCTTAATTTCAAACTCCACAGGAAGCATCAGCTAATGGTTTCCAGATTCTTGAGGTGTTCCTATTTTAGGAGTGGTCATTTTCAGAGGTAGGAATGCAAGGAATTTTGATTCCTTGCTGATGCTATCAGGTTAAAATTAGAAGTGCACATGGACTGCTATATAAAATTATGTCACCAATGCTAAAAGCACAATCATGTTAAAAAGGACTTTTCTTTTTTCTTTGAGTTGGAGTCTCACTCCGTCACCCAGGTTCGAGTGCAGTGGCATGCTCACAGCCACCCCTGTGTCGATCTGCTGGGCTCCAGCGATTCTTCCGCCTCAGCCTTCCAAGTAGCCGGAACTACAGGTAAGTGCTACCATGTCTGGCTAATTTTCGATTTTATTGTAGAGATGAGGTCTCACCAAGTTGCCTGGGCTGGTCTCGAAGGCTCAGGCAATCCACTCTCCTCAGCCTCCCAAAGTGCTAGAATTACAGGCTGAGCCACTGAGTCCGGCCAAAAAGGATTTTTAAATCAAATCTTGTTGCCCCAAATTATTGTCTGACAAATTATAATCAAACTGGGATAGCCTACACCATGCATGGCTTCACTTTCCTTTTTTAAGTGATTACACTGAAAAAGTTGTGAAGAGTGTAATTCTCCAATGAATTAGACATTAAATACCCATAGTGAGAGGAGACCCACTAATTCTATCCTCATCTGGGAAAAAAGATGTCAATAATCTAGACTGGTCAGTCAATGAACATCAGCTAAACCTCTTGTTGGCAAGGCCAATGTTAGCACTAATGACATTACAACCCTCAAGGAGCTTAAACTCTAGCATGTAATCAAGATGTGTATGCATGAAAAATTAACAAATAAAAAGCAAATGAAGGGAGAATATAGTTAGTCAAATCAAACTCTATCCCTCACATCACCTTCCATAGTGTATGGAATTGCCCACAAACCTCAGGGTAAGTCAAGGTGCTCATGACCATGCTACATGACCTTCAAATAAGCTGATCGTCTGCTTGGATATTCTCCTTCCCACTGTGCACCTGGACCATCCTTCTGAAGTCTCATGTCAAATGCTGCCTCCTCCTTCCCTGTCCCACCCAGTCTGGTTCAGAACTGCCTGCTAAGCTCCCTCAGTGTCCTTTCCAAACCGTTATTAGGGCTCTCACGACACTGTACTGTAATTGCTGGTTATCTGACTCCCCAGTTATACTGTCAGTTACTTGAGGGCAAAAGTTGTGCCTGTGTTTTCCTGTGCTTAACCTCTTACCAGGCACATTATAGACACTCAAGAAATGCTGGAATGGATGGATGAATGAATGTCACCGAGTCCTGTGGATTCTCCCTTCTAAAAGTATCTTAAACCTATCCTGTCTTCTCCATACATCATCCAAGGAGAGAATAAAGTCTTCAATGGTGGTTTGGCAATGTGGCCTCTGGAATCAGACCACTTGTTAATAAACTGACTATGGGCAAACTATGTAACCTATATATCCTCAGTTTCATCTCTAAAATGAAGTCCTGGAATGGTTCCTGATCACTTTTTAAAAGCTGGCCTCTTTCATTACTGCATAGAAGGCCCTTCCTGATCTGGCTCCCACCTCCTCACCCATCTCCTTCCAGTCAACCCCGAAGTATAACTGCTTGCACTGCTTGCAAATCCCTGAATGCATCCAGTTCTCAAGCTCCTCCACTCAAGGCTGTTCCCTCTGCCTGGGCCATGCTTTCCCTGCATTTGCCTGGATTATTCTTTCTAACCCTACGCATCTGGGTCTAGATGTCTCCTTCACAGAGATGTCTTTCTTGATCCTACCAAGAGTGCTGTCTCTTGAGGGCTTCGCTCATTAGAGTTGTCATCCTTTATCATAGTTGATGTTTCTTGTCCAATTGCCCCATAGATTCTGAGATACTTGAGGGGAGGGGCTGTGGCTTTAATTTTTGTTTTTTTGTTTTTGAGTTGGAGTCTCACTCTGTCGTCCAGGCTAGAGTGTCGTGGCATACTCGTGGCAACTCCAGCGTCGACCTGCTGGGCTCTGGTGATCCTTCTGCCTCAGCCTTCCAAGGAGCCGGAACTACAGATGTGCACTACCACGCCCAGAATTTTTGATTTATTGTAGAGACGAGGTCTCACCAAGTTGCCCCAGCTGGTCTCGATCCCCTGGGCTCAGGCAATCCAGTCGCCTCAGCCTCCAAAGTGCTGGGATTACAGGCTGAGCCACCGAGCCCAGCCAGCTTTAACTTTTGTATCTGTAATACCTAGCACAGCACCTGTACACAGTATGTGTTGCTGAACTGAAAATCAATTCCACAAACCAGAAATACCTTGGTCAAACAGTTGTTCTAATATTTAACTTAAAAGATGACCATCACTGTCCCACGAGGAGTGAGGTGTCCTGTAGGCCGTATGCATGGTTATGATGTCAGCAATGCTGGAAGAAGATCTAGCTGGCAGAGGCATGCAGGTAGATTATGCAGGAACATAGCCAGAGACTCATTAGGAATACTGCCATCTTCAGGGCGTGAGGTGACAGATGGCAGGCACTGCAGGAGTAAAGCTCACTGGACTTCATGAATGACTGGATGTATGCAAAAAGTAGGGGCCAAAAATAATGCTAAGGTCGAGCTTGTGTCTGAACCAACACTAGCCACATAAAAGAGGGCAGTTAGGATGGACAACTACGGTGGGGTGCTGGAGAGCAAGGGCAATGAGCTGCCTTTTAGAATGCTGGGCTTTGGTCAGCAATAGCACACCAAGGAATAGCAGTTACTGCATCGCCAAGGAAAACGACTAGAACTTGGGAAAAAGAGAGACATTAAGGTACAAATATAGGAGTTGGCAGTAAAGGTTCTGTGTGTAATCATGCTCTCAGGGGAGAAGAGAGGACCAAGAGCTGGACGTTGAAGATGAAAAGGAGACTCATGGCCAAGCTCGGTGGCTCAGCCTGTAATCCCAGCACCTTGGGAGGCTGAGGTGAGTGGACTGCCTGAACCCATGAGTTCAAGACCAGCCTGGGCAACTTGATGAGATCTTGTCTCTACAATAAATCACAAAAACTAGGCAGGCGTGGTGGCGTGAGTCTGTAGTTCCAGCTACTTGGAAGGCTGAGGTGGAAGGATCGTCCAAACCCAGCAGGTGGAGGCTGCGGTGGCCATGAGCATGCCACTGTGCTCCAGTCTGGGCAACGAGAGTGAGACTCCAACTCAAAAAAAAAAAAAAAAATAAGCCTAATTCTATAGCATGCTTCTTGCTGACATCACTCCCTCTGCAGCCATGCTTCTTAGTTGGCTTTACAATCCCTTAAATGTGGATGTTACTCAGTTCTGTTTCAGTCACCCTTTTCTCCTGATTCTACACTTCTCAAGTAGTTTCATCCAAATACTGAGACTCCGCCTAAATATTTTACTCCCAAACCCAAATCACCATTCATAATCTATTTCAATGACCCACGGGATCACCAATCCAACAGATGCCAAACTGACCTGTTCTTTCTGCCATCCCATTAAACTTTCTACCTTCAAATACAGTGGTCTCTATTTCAGTGAATGGATGCAGTGCCCTAGAAAAAAAAATCTAGGCATGACCCTTAATGCTTCTTTCTGATTCTCAACTTGCCTTCTGACCCATGTCCAGTCCATGCCAGGTTACACAAATCAGAAACCATTCAAATTATGACCCAGGCACACCATTCACAGAGAATACAATGCAAATGGGTGCTCCTTTGAGTTAATCCCTTAACGTAGTGGTCTTGAATCTGCAGCCCAATCTTGTCTACTCTACTCGACAAATATTTCTCCATTCTGATCACTTCTCTCCATCCTCATGGCTAATATTCTAATTCAGGATATCAGAATCTCTTGTCTTAGTTACTCAGTCTTCCAACAAGTTCCCCTGGCTCCAATGTCTCCATGTAACTGGTTCTTCCCATAGTAGCCATCGTAAAATTTGTAAAATACAAATTTGGTGGTCATTCTCAAATGTCTTCTATGACTGCTTTTCTTCACCTGCATTTCCTTCCTTCCCTCCTTTCCCCTTCCGCTTCCCTTCCTCCTTCCTTCCTTCCTTGGTGGGGTCTTACTCTATTACCTGGCTGTAGTGCAGTGGCACAATCTTGGCTCACCACAGCCTCGAGCCCGAGTTCAGGCAATACTTCCACCTCAGCCTCCTGGGCAGCTGGGGCAATAGTCATGTACCATCATGTCCACCTTATTTTGTTTTTTTGGGTTTTTTTGTCTCGCTATGTTGCCCAGGCTGGTCTCGAAGGTCTTGAATTCCTGAGCTCAAACAACCCTCTCACCTCAGCCTCCCAAAGTGTTGGGATTACAAGTGTGAGCCACTGTACCCGGCCCTTTACCTGCTTTTCTTTTTTTTTTTTTTTTTTTGAGTTGGAGTCTCACTCCATCGCCCAGACCAGAGTGCAGTGGCCGCTCCCGGCCACCGCAGCCTCGACCTGCTGGGCTCCGGCGATCCTTCCGCCTCCACCTTCCAAGTAGCCGGAACTACAGACGCGCACTACCATGCCCGGCTGATTTTTGATTTATTGTAGAGATGAGGTCTCACCAAGTTGCCCAGGCGGGTCTTGAATCCGCGGGCTCAGGCAATCCACTCACCTCAGCCTCCCCAAGCGAGGGATTACAGGCTGAGCCACCGAGCCCGGCTCACCTGCTTTTCTTACCACTACTTATATTCCATTGTATGATAGAAATTAAACTTAAATTTTCTCAAACTTATATTTTACATCTACTATTTCCCATGATCCCCTGCTATTATCTGCCCCAGCAGTTATCACATTCTGTATCTGTTTGTATTCCCCACCACTTCACTTTAAGCTTTATAAGGAAAGAATCCACATTACTTTGTTCATTTTTGTATTTCCAGTGCCTAGCAGTACCTGACATAAGTATACTCAACAAATATTTGTTAAATTGATAAATGAATGAATCAAACATAAGTTTCATTAACATTAATTTTAATATTACCTTAAACAGAACTCTGATAAAGATTAAACATTAAAAAGGAATTGTAAAAAGGTAAAATTAGCCTTGGTGCTGTGTTGAGAAATGCCTTCTGTTAATACAGATAATGAAATTGTTGAAATGGTGAGGACTTGGGTATATCCCATCAATTTATTGAACTTAGTTCAAATAAAAGACTGAGAGAAAGCAAATAATTGATGGGCACGGTACTTCTGTCAACAATTCAAAAACGATGATTTCAATGTGGCTAGCAAGTCAAAAGATACAATTAACAAGTATATAAGTAACTACATGTCTAGGAAAAAAATTTGGGAAAGTATTATTCTTGTGCCTTTAAGTCAAATAATAATATTACTACTATTAATAAAAATAATTGAGCACTATGTGACAGGAACTGTATTAAATGCTTACATGTATCAGTACATTTAGTCTTTCTAAAAATCTTTGAGGTAGGCAATTGTTAATATTCTAATTTTACATAAGAAGAAACAAGCTTAAAGAGGTTAAGCAATATGTCCAAATTCACAAGCCAGTTAAGTGCAATAGGTTGTATGCTCAGGTTATCTCACCCAAAAATGACTATTAACCACTGTGCTATTTTGCAATAAGGCAACAATATGACAGTCCCTAAAGACTGTACTTTAATCATTTTTTAGTAAATCATAATAATTATAATAATGATAACAACAATAGATTACTATATATCAGGTCCTGTTCCAAACACAAAATGTCTCCATCCTATTAATCCTCACCTTATACCCATTCTATAGATGAGGAAACCAAAACATAGAAAACTAACTGGTTTAGGGCCCTAAAGTCAGATGGAACCAAAATTCAAACTGAAGAAGTCTGACTCTAGAACCTTTGGTCTTAATCACTGCATGAAATTGTCTCTGGAAGAAAATCAGGCTAATATTAGAAATTTTTTAAAAATTCAAATTCCACAGTAAATCTTGTAACCTTCGGTTCACGATCTCTACACAGGTAACATAACATAAATACTGCAGCTTGGAGTAATTCAAATAGCTCTAAATTAAGAGTTAGAAGACAACACATTCTGAACCTGTTTTTTGCCCATTTTCAGCTCTATAATCATGGAAAGAAGTTACCCTCTAAGCCTCCTTTTCTTATGTTAAAAATTGCAATAACACTACCTGCCTGTCATAAGTTTCTTCTAAGGATCATGCCTTAGTATATTTGGGCTGCTATGACAATATATATCACACTTGTAATCCCAGGACTTTGAGAGACCGAAGCAAAAGGATTACTCGAGCCCAGGAGTTCCAGACCAGCCTAAGCAATAGTGGGACCTTGACTCTAAGAAAGAAAAAAAAAAATCATAAACTGGGTAACTTATAAAATACAGAAAGTTATTTCTTACGATGCTGGAGGCCTGGGAGTCCAAAATCAAGATACCAGCAGATTCGGTCTGGTGAGGGCCCACTTTCTGATTCACAGATGGTGCCTTCTTGCTGTGTCCTTAAATGGTAGGATGGATAAATGAGCTCTCTGGTACCTCTTTTATAAGGGATCTGCCCTCATGACCTAATCACTTTCCAAGGACCTCACCCCTTAAGACTTTTTCACCTTAGGGGTAAGGATTTCAACGTAAGAATTCTGGGGGGACATAAACATTCAGATCATAGCAGGGTACAAAAAATATGCAAAATAAATTACATATTACATATTTCTTTTACATATGTAAAAGAAATTACATGAGCTCGGTGGCACAGCCTGTAATCCCAGAGCTTTGGGAGGCTGAGGTGAGTGGATTGCCTGAGCCCACGGGTTCGAGACCCGCCTGGGCAACTTGGCGAGACCTCATCTCTACAATAAATCAAAAAATTAGCCGGGGGTGGTAGCACGCACCTATAGTTTCAGCTACTTGGAAGGCTGAGGCGGAAGGATCGCCAGAGCCCAGCAGGTTGAGGCTATGGTAGCCAGGAGCGTGCCACTGTACTCCATCCAGTCTGGGAGACAGAGTGAGACTCCAACTCAAAAAAAAAAGAAATTTTTTGCCTTTGGAATGCTTTTCTATATATCAAAATCAGCTTATTAATGACTTGAAAAAAATTCAATCATAAGCTATATGTAAAAAGCTAAATTTCATTGCCTATCTGTATACCATAATAAAATTAGCAGTGAATAAATAAACTCTATCCTAAATGTACTATACAACATTCAGACTATACAAATTATGCTCATCTCAACAATTTATACCACAAAATAGGGAAATTATCTTTGGAAATAAATTGTGATTATTTTTCAAGCAACTCATGAACATAGCAACATGTATAATGGCACTAAAAATTACCAACAGTATAATATAAAGTTTTAAATGTGACTGTCTTATTAATGTTGATGACAACTATATAATAGTGACCTAATACTTTTTAACAGCTTGATAGTCTCTAAGTTAGGTTGGTTTTATGAGAATTTACAGTATGCCCAAAATTTGCTAAGTTGCTACCTTGAACATTTTGTAAGTATCAATTGAGCACCTAACTACCTACATAGCTAGGTACTATGCTGTGTACCAGGATGAATGGAGTAATAGCCCTACTTTGAAAAGCTTGCAAATGCCACATTTATATGCAGCACATACACATAAGCTATACACTAATTACTACTTTAAACATGCCTAGTTTTAAAATTATTTACACCTTGCTTTAGTTTATCTATCTTTAACTGATATACAACAAGGATATTATGAGGAAAAAAAACCCTGCGGTATTAAAACTTAAGGATACTGTTCCTCTTCCATTTAAATTAAGTCTCCATTCAACATAAATACTAAAAACACATACCCTGCAACTAAATAATGTTATGTTAGTGAATTGGCAAGATATTAAAAAGATTTTATAAAGAAACAATCTCACTAACTACTGGACCACTCTACAAAGATAACCTTATTGATATGCTAATGAAACAGCCTTGTCATGTGGTCACACAAATTCATGCAAACATAAAAATGTTACATATATAGGGCACTGAAGAATGTTCTAAATTTAACATTTAAAATTTCTTATAAAATAAAATATTGATCCTTACAAATATACCTCATTGTTTATATTTTTATTTGCAGAAAAAGACTTATAAATAGCACACCTAGATACATTTTTCACTAAATCACAGTTCACTTTATTATTTAATTTATGTAAAGGTAGTCCTTTCCTGTATGATTACATTTTCTTAAAAAGCAAAACAAAACACTTTATTCCCAGTAACAAAAATTTACATATGAAAGTTAAACACAATTATTTCAATAAAAATAAAAATCAACCACCATATCTCTTCTTGAGTTCTTCAACAGAATTATCCTTCAATCCTGATTTGTCTATGTGATTGAATAATACATGTGCAACTGAAAAAGAAAAAAAAATCTCTATTTTAATCTCATTTTTTAAAGCTAAGCAAAATGTAAATTAAAGGGAGTAATCTGATCTGTCAAACAAAAACTTTTTAACATTTTATAGCAATAATAGAGATTACATATAAATTCTAATTCAGATATTTAAAAAGCCAACCCCAGAATCAAAAATTTTATAGCAATTCAACAATGTTTCTTACCAGAATATTTTCTTCTAGCAGTACAAAATTTCCCCTACATCCTCAATAACATTAATCTTGCAGATTAAACTTAACACATTCTTTACTACCCTAAATTTTTTTCCCTATCTGTGTAACAAGTGTACTTTGATTTACTTAATATTTTTACTTCAATTAACAAAATAGCTAATTGAAACAAATCATTTTATTTTTTAAAAAGTTATTACTACTATAAATTGGAAATTAGCAATAACATCTACAAAATCATGTTTGATGGGCTAGTTATATATTTTTATATTACATAATAAGACATGTAGCCAGCCGGGCTCAGTGGCTCAGCCTGTAATCCCGCGCTTTGGGAGGCTGAGCTGAGTGGATTGCCTGAGCCCGCGGGTTCGAGACCTCCCTGGGCAGGCGAGACCTCATCTCTGCAATAAATAAAAAAAAAAATTAGCCGGGCGTGGTAGCGCGCGCCTGTAGTTCCAGCTACTTGGAAGGCTGAGGCGGAAGGATCGCCTGAGCCCAGCAGATTTAGCCTGCGGTGGCCGGAAGAGTGCCACTGCACTCCAGTCGGGGTGACAGAGTGAGACTCCAATTCAAAAAAAAAAAAAAAGACATGTAACTATTAAAGATTAAACAAAGATTTGTCTATGAATCATGTAAAATCATCTTTCTCGTCACTAATTGTTTCACACCCAACACTATGGAGAACATTGTTATGGCTCATGCTTCTCAACATTAAAACTAAAGGACTAGGTAACAGTTATTAATGATAATGGCAATGTAAAAGGTAACAGCAGCTAATATTTACTGAATGCTTAGTTAAATGTCAGAACCTTTCGAAGTGCTTTGCATGTTTAACTTGGCAGACAGTGAAGACCCAGCCAAGACAGACCTGTTGGTAAGCCAGCCTCAAGAGCCCACTCACATTCTCAAAGAACACCCTGAACTTATCACATTAGTGACAAGAAATCCATTCATTCAACACATTACACCAAGAGCTTCAAGCACTGAGGCCTAATGAACAGGCAGACAAAATTCCTGCTCTCATGGAACTTTCATTCTATCAGAGAGGGAGAAATAATAAGCATATACGTGAAACACTGTCAGTTAGTTGTGTAAAATGAAGACAAAGCAGGATTAGAAGAGAGGGTGATGGGGGTGGTGGGAGGCAGGCAGTTATTAACTAGGATAGGTGAGGAAAGGTGTCTGAGGTGGTGATGGGTGAAAACTGAAGAAAGTGAGGAGGCAAGCAAGGTGAAGATATGCGGGAAGATAGTCTAGGATGAGGGAACAGCCAAATACAAAGTCCTCAAAGCCAAAATAAGTGTGGCAGTTTCGCATATTAAAAATACATAAAGCCAGTATGATGGGGGCAGAGTGACTGAAAAAAAGCAGTAGAAGAGGAAGTCAAAACATAATAACTAGTAATACTTTTCAGGGATTTCTGGGAATGTTTTTGGTTAACTAAAGATAAAGCAGAAACTTTCGGTTTAGACCTTCACTATTAAAAAAAAAAATCCTGTAAATTATATATTATATATATATCTTTCTTATTGATTCGTTCAATGTCACTGCTAGGAAGATAAAGAAGAAATAAGAAAAGGAGCCCAAGTATGTTCAATACAGGAGACAGTGGAAATGATACACTGCTATCTTGCTAATTTTTAAAACTAAAAAAACTGACACTCTTGTATCTAAATGATTTTTCTCTTTTTTCTGAAACCAGAGTATAGCCCAGAGTACCTGAAGTTTCCATGTAATTTGATTTTACGCTAATTAGGGTTTGACAAAACTGACTTTTTATGCCAAAGACTGAGATGTGGAAATAAGCGAATTCTTCAGGCTCATCACCTGCCATTCTTTACCCCTAACTATACAATCCAGCCACACCACTTTCAATTTATTTATCTATTTATTTATTTTGAGTTGGAGTCTCACTCTTGTCACCCAGGCTGGAGTGCAGTGGTACACTCACGGCCACCACAGCCTTGACCTGCTGGACTCAGGTGATCCTTCCACCTCAGCCTTCCAAGTAGCTGAAACTACAGACGCACGCCACCACACCCAGCTAGTTTTTTTTATGTGTGTGACTTATCATAGAGACGAGGTCTTACCAAGTTGCTCAGGCTGGTCTCGAACCCCCAGGCTCAGGCAATCCACTCGCCTCGGCCTCACAAAGTGCTGGGATTACAGGCTGAGCCACCGCGGCCAGCCATCACACCACTTTTAATTCTTCAAACTCAGTTTGCTCTTTCCTGCCCCTGAAGCTCTGCAGCTGTCATTCCCTTAATCTAAAACTCTCTTTCCTATCCCTTCCTCTAACTCCTGCACTTCTTTGAGAATTTGGCTGAAATCAAACAGACTTAAGAATGAAATCAAACAGACTCAGAACAGATTAGACCACCCATGTGCCCTGCTCAGTTACATGGTCCTGTGGTTTCAATACTTTAAGTACTCAATGACAATGACAACAGGAGCTCAACCATTGTGCCATCTTCTGCACTTTTCCGTAAACTGGAAACAGGGTTGCCCGGGTTCAAATTCTGGGTCTGGCTTCCCAGTTATGTGACTTTGGTCAAGTTCCTTAACCTCTCTATGTCATCAGTTTCCTCCTTAGCAAAAGGAGAATGAAAACTGTACCTACATCTCATAATACTGTTAGGACTAGCAAATATAATTCAATTTTTCTTAATTGTAATTCAATTTAATTATCTTAATTTTAATTATACATAACTTATACACAGTCAATAAATGTTTGCTATCATTTGTTGAATGAATAAAAGAACACAGAAGAATAAATAGACATGGAAAAACTTTTTTTTCTTAGAACTTACTCTTTTTTTCAGTTTCTGACATAAACATCACTGCCATATCAAACCTTTTTAGCTCAGAAAGTCTTTGTAAGATTTCAAGGATGAGTGATGGGCTTTCTTTCCTGAAATAATCCAAATATAAAAAAAAATGATCAGTCAAAAGTAGCTCATTTAATTGTTTATTAACACAGTATTTATAATTATGCGTAAATGAGGTCATTTTCCTTTTTTCCTTGGATGCTATCTATATTTTAACTACCCAAATGAAAACATTTATGAAGTCAACTGAAGAAATCATAATATTCTTAAATAAGAGTTTAACACTGCTGTTATTCTGTTATAATGCTGGCTACTTCCAAACCCCACTTTTCTCTGCAAAAAAATTAAGCCCTTTTCTCTTCCTTTTAAGTTTTTCCCTTTTTATTTTCCGTATTTGTCATCTTTTTACAACTGCCATGATGATAAAATTTACAGGAAAGCTAACTGCTATATATAAGAAATATCAAAGAGAATAAATTCCCCAAATCACTGGAAACAGCATAGCATTACAATATGAGAATACAGTAAGTTTTCCCTTGATGTCCTCAATCAGTTCTTGGAAACTGCAACTTTTAAGTCAAACAATATACTGTATGTGGTAGGAACTTAACTCTTGTTTATATCAAAAGGCCTATGGTAAAATTGGTTTTCTTATACAGTATCTTGTTTCACTTAAAGTCACAGTTTCCAAGAAACTATCAATGACGCTGAGGACTTACTGTATAACTGAAAAAAAAAAAAAAAAAAATGCAACTTACTCAATGTAAAAGTCATGCAGAACTTTAATGATTTGGTTGAATACATCTGGATCCAGATTTTTGTGAAACAACTTAGGATACAAGGATGGTTGAATTTGCTTGGAAAAATATATAAAGAGTTAGAAAATTAAATTATGGCAACATATCACATATCAAAAATTTATATAATTCATATAAATTGATATCATTGTATAGGTAAAAATAGTAAAGAATAACTACAATGCATTAGCACTTAATGAATAATAACAAAGTCACATTAAAATGCAATTATGATAGAAGGATGAAAGTTTGAGGAACTGTGAGGTAACTACTCTGTTGTAGCCAGAGAAAAAACTTATGAGCAGAAGAGATATACATCACCCTAAGAGAGACAGAAAACTTGAGAGGGTTCTCAAAAAGCAATAAATATAACAAGAGATTTTAAAAGAATTATATGAGTTAATATACTTGGAAGTAATTGTATAGTGCATAATTATATGGAAGTGCTGCTATCATTATACTTGAAAAAGACTAAGTTGTCCATTATCTGCTAAATTTCATATGATTTGATTATTTTTCTTGGAGCAAATAAAAGCATATTTTCAGAATGATGGCCTAATATAAGCAAGCACTGCTTAATACAAAGAAGGCACTCTGTATTTTAGCTTCCTTTCCTCATCTTGAAAAATAAAGAATTAAGCTTAAGCTATAATATATAAAATTAGATTAAGTTATGTTAGATATTAGAATTTGACACAGAACCTATTTCCAAAGGAGAACATCTTGGTTGCAAATATCTTAAAACAGTCTGGCCAGGGTGATATAAGTATCAGGCGAGAAATAAAAGTATTTCCTACAATCATATAATACAAAAAGGAAATATAGCACTATTAATATACAGTGACAAAAGAAGTTATTTGACTCTTCACTTGCAACGGAACTACTAGCTTTCTCTCTCTTACCTTTAAATACTGATACAACATATTTGGAGAACTTTTCAGTTGTCTGAAATCAGATTCAAGTTGAAATGAGTTTGCAGGAATTGGAGGAAGAACAGTTGTGACAAACTGAGCAGGCATTTGTTCTCTCTCTACAGAAGTCTTCTCACCAAAAGACTGACTGACATCCTGTTTCAACTGGGTTTGGGTTCTGAAATATTTCAGAGGCATCAAACAGAAAGAACCATAAATAGTCACAGCTCAATAAAGAAAACATCAATAAAGATTTTACAATTTCTGACTTAATTAATATTATATTACCTATTTGTATTTTACAGGTATTACATTCTTTTAGCTTATAAAATATGTACATTTTTGGCAAAGCAGATTATGCATTTGCAAATTTCTACATGCTGGCTCTGTAAATGACTATTCTCATCTGCTAGACAACTAGCTTGGCTACCTTTTAAGTATACCATTCCTATGTACTTCAATTAATGTGTCACATAGAGTCACAACTCAGCCTTTCAGAAATCTGAATGATCAATTTCAAGGTATTCCAAAAAGGAAGAAATGCTTTTTCCTAAGGGAAAAAATAAGCAAATGAATAAATAAACAAGCAAGCTGCCTATTTAATATTTCCCCACAATCGGTACTATCACACTATCACTTAAAATGAACAAAATCAATTTGTTCAAGACATGTCCTTACCATCTCTAAATTCCCCAATATGGTAAAAAAAAAAAAAAAAAGCGATCACTCTTTAAGCTAAATCTCTTACAGTAAGTTCAAATAAAAAGGAAAAACTAGAAAAAACTAGAACCTGAAGTGAGGCAATTCAAAAACTGAGGGCAATGAGTACAAATAAGAAGCTTCAGTCATCAATTTTCCAGTGGAATTACCACCATTCTATTTGAGTATCAGGTAACAGTACGTCTACTCACTGCAGGGTTGAGGTTTCACTGATTTCTTCGATTTTCAATACTTTTGCTCTCGGAGTATCACTTGTGGGCAAAAGGTCATCTTGGCTTGAACTCTTCTTACTTGCAGAGCCTGCGGCTGCTATCACATTTGCCGAATTAATAGGATTACTCTCTGGAACATCAGCAGCAGTGCTATCTGGCACATCAATAGTCTGTATCAAGTTACCAGTTTCTTCAATAATAACCTTCTTGAGTGGTTTCTAAAACAATTAAAATCAATTATTTAAAGCAACATATTAAAGGTTTCCTATTTTAGGGTCACAAGTTAAAGGCTGCAGTGTTCTTACAGCTAATATTCCAGTCACAAATAAATTCAATGTGGTAGTTAGTTAGACAGACTTAGAAAGTCTGAGAATATAAAAATGAAAAAGCTGTAGCACAGCATCTATCCTAGGTAGATCTACATGGGGCTGAGAGACATATATATGTAAATAATCAGAAGTCAATGGGTAGTATAAAAGATGAAAGAATAGAATGCTAAGAGAACATGAAGGAAGATACACATTTGGCATTAGGAAAGTCTCATAGGAAAAGCACACAGGGATGGCAAAATGGACAGGTACAGCAGGGCAGCAGCGAAAGGAAGAGCAGTCCAGCGGGGCTGGTGGCTGGTGGGAGGGCAGAGGGGAATAGTGGGGATGAAGCTGGAGAGGCTGCTTGAAGACAGCTTATGAAAGGCTTTGTGTGCCATGTCAAGGAGTCTGACTTTATCCTAGAAGCAGGAAAGCAGAGAGGCAACCACACTGACAGCAGGACTGTGGGCTAACTGAAGGCAAGCAGATTAAGGGCAGACAGCAACCAGCACTGGTAGGGGACTGACTAACAATAAAACCTAAGTACATTCTCTAAATAATAGCAGCTACATGAAACCAGCTCAGGATTAAAAGTCTGTCAAATAATATTCACAAAGTTGGTAAAAGTTAACCATATGGTGTTCTGGTTTAGTAAAATAAATGGCATTTACTGTTTATCTCAATTACGACAAGTGTCATTTCCATCACTCCAAACACACAGAAATACACTGAGGAACACCAGGGATGTAGAAAATTTAAAAAGTACAAAAAGTTCCTTCTAAAATTTACAAACACTGATTAACAACTGCAGCTATATACTTCTTTTTTTTTTGGTTTTTTTTTTGTTTTTTTGAGTTGGAGTCTCACTCTGTCGCCCAGACTGGAGTGCAGTGGCAGCTCCCGGCCACCGCAGCCTCGACCTGCTGGGCTCCGGCAATCCTTCCACCTCAGCCTTCCAAGTAGCTGGAACTACAGGCGCGCGCTACCACGCCCAGATGATTTTTTGATTTATTGTAGAGATGAGGTCTCACTTGCCCAGGCAGGTCTCGAACCTGCGGGCTCAGGCAATCCACTCACCTCAGCCTCCCAAAGGCGCGGGATTACAGGCTAAGCCACTGAGCCCGGCTGCTATATACTTCTATGGTGTATGTTTGAAACTTGATTTTTTTAAAAAGGAAAAAACTTTCCTCCATATACTCTAAGTATGCATTCCAACTGTATAATTGAATAATTTAAAATATAAAATAGAAATGCAAATATAAAAATGGCTGACATAGATATTAAACCCAGTGCTAAAAAAAAGACATTCTGTTAACACAGCTAAAATAAGATCTAATGGTAACAATTGAATGTTACTAAATAAATGTACCAAAATGAAAAAGATATAAGCAAATTTTTAACAGAATCCTGTAAAAAGTTCTGTTCTAAAGAATAACCATGTTAAGATCTTTGCTTTGCTAAAACTATACCAGCAACAGTTTTTTATCAAGATATTAACCAAGAATGAACACGTTAGTGTTAAATCCTTTCAATGAAAACAGATGTGTAAGTACGATTCAAATTTATAAACTTCCTAATGGATGATCTCTGTTAAGTGTAGAACTGTGGGTAGTAAGCCGCAGAGGGTCATTGATGAGAGCTGGGAGGAACTGGGGAGGAGAGTAACAAGCTGATAACAGGAGTAAACCATGCAAGACACCACTATAGAAAGAAAGGACTTAAGAAAATATGAACGGTTTATTTCACTCCTTTTTTAAAATTATGACTCAGAAGCATAACATTATTTAGCTCTATGTTGTGGCCATTTCTTTTTTTTTTTTTTTTGGAGTCGAAGTCTCACTGTCACCCAGGCTGGAGTGCAGTGGCACATTCACAGCCACCACAGCCTCAACCTGCTGGGCTCAGGTAATCCTTCTACCTCAGCCTTCCAAGTAGCTGGAACTACAGGCGTGCACCACCACACCTGGCTACTTTCTAAAAAGTTATTGTAGAGACAAGGTCTTGCCATGTTGCTCAGACTAGTCTCAAACTTTTGAGCTCAGGTGATCCTCCCATCTCCACCTCCCAAAGTGCTGAGATTATAGGCGTGAACCACCACACCTGGCCTGTTGTGGCCATTTCAAAAAGCATTAAAGAAAATAAGAACAAACAAAAAGGAAGAAGAGAAAGACCAGACAGAAAAGGTAAAGTTCGGACATGGAGAAACAGGAAAATGAAAAAAAAAATGAAGCGAAATAAAATATTTTTCACAGAGATTAAAGAATCAGGAAAAAGTTCATTTCCCATCACTCTGTGGGGGAACTCCAGGCCCTAGTCCATCTACAACTCTGCTCTTCCACACCCTCTCTAAGAAGGTTTACCAAAAACACTTCCCAGCTGCCAGCCCTTCAAACACAGGCTAACTGGCCTAGACTCTCATCTGAATAACCCTAGGACACTCTACTTTTTGAGGCCTTCCTTTCTTTCCTGACCACTTTCCCCAGTGAACAGATGGTCTCACAAACATGTGACTAGAATGGAAATTAAACATTTGCTTCACTTGACCTCATTTTAGTATTTGTGCACATTATTTCCTTTGATATAAACTAATCTGTGAGTTATTCTCAATTTAAAGAGAAAAGGTAAGGATAACACAGGGATTAGGTAATTTGCTCAAGATTTCAAAGTTTATAAAGTAAGGCCCAAATCAAGTCTTAAAGGCATTATACCAAATTACTACCTTCTACTTTAAAAAAATAATGCCCACTTTTTTTTCCATAGACCTACTATAAAAATAAATAACAATTTTTCCCTTCTCCACTAGGATACTAATTTTGTTTGTGTTGGATAATTTACAGAATGGTTTACCCTCAGCTCTCTCATTTCACCAGGGTGTTTTGTTTTGTTATACTGCCACAAAAGATTGAAATTCATGCAGCATTTTTACAACTATTAAAATAAACTCATTTTTTAAAGTGAAGGAGAAAAGATTCCAAAAAACTTGTAAAAGCTGCTTTATGGTCTATTGGTCACAGGATATTACACATATAGATATTTGACTTACCACATGGCAATGTTTTTAGAATTATGGACAGCAATGTCCAATGAAGGCTTCTTTTAAACTTGTGAATTACTTTTTGTAAAGAAGTCTTAGAAAAATGCAAAAATCCAAACTACATTTAATTAAATAGTTAATCACTTTTACTTACTAATAAGAAAAGAATAGTAAATGAATATAATATGTGAAAATGAACATAATGTATGAAAGCATCTAGATGTATGTCTGGCACACAAAGTACACAAAACCAGTATTATCCAAGAATACAGTCACAATAAGTACACTTGAAAAGCATTCAACTAAAAATAAAAAGTCTTCTGTCTGCTACTAATATGAAATACAAAAGTAACAAAACAAACTTTGTCTCACTTTTTTCCTTTATACAAGGAGGATAAATATGCCTGCTCTCGTGTTCTTATAAAATTGTTATTTCTATCAAAGGATCATTCATGCATAACAGTTACTTCTAGGAGGCAGGAAGAGGATGTGATCGGTTAGGGGCACATAGGCTTGTTTTTTGGAACTGATAACTTTCAGTTTTCTGAAATGATTGGTGGTTCCATGGGTGTTCATTTTGTAATTATTCTTTAAGTCTTGTCTTGTGTATTTTTCTGCATGTATTTTATATTTCATAATTCACATATAGTATATTAAAAGTACTAAGTAAATGTTAGAAGTTAGCCTCGTCACATCATAAACATATTTGCCTACAATGAAATCAACTTTAAAGGTCCAGCATATCCCAAACTGCTAAATTTATGCCAGCTATTCTTTCTTTTCCAATATTGCAGGAAAAAAAAGAAGAAAAAGATGGCTTTGTTGGGCTTAATGAGAATACAGTACACCCAAAACAATGTGCAATGTATATATTTAAGGATAATTTTGCCCATACTCTTTTTTGTTGTTGTTGTTTGAAGTTTCATTCTGTCACCCAGGCTGCAGTGCAGTGGCATGATCACAGCCACCATTGCTCAACTTGCTGGGCTCAGGTGATCCTTCCGCCTCAGACTTCCAAGTAGCTGGGACTATAAGCACACAACATCACATCTGGCTATCTTTTAATTGACTGTAGAGATGAAGTCTTGCCATGTTACCCAGGCTAATCTCGAACATCTGGGCTCAGACAATCCTCTTGCCTCAGCCTCCCTAAGTGCTGGGATTACAGGCATGAGCCACTGCACCTGGCCTTAGATTTTTGTCTTAAGTACTGATTTTAGATCTAACTCTTCCTGAGATACAAGAGTACTATAATAAAAACCCAACCTCAGAAAATAGTTATAAAAAATACAAAACACCTTACTACTATAAACTGTAAAACTGCTTAAAATCCCTTTAAGAAAAAATATAGAAATATTTAAATTTATAATGTAAAGTAAAACAGGTAATTTACCTCAGAACTCTAAACAGCTTAATTTTCCCTAATTTTACTATGTCAGTAATCCTAGTATTTTTTAAAGATTCTAAAAAATGGCCTTAGGAAGAGCTCTCAATATTTATTTTAAGAATTGAATAGAACAGTTTGTTTTCAATTGTTAATATAACATATTTAAATGGCAAGAATGAAGTGCTTTGCTTACAGTTGATCCAAGACGAGGTGGATTATCAACAGGTTTTATCACATTTTGTCTTTGTGTGGAATCAAGAAAAACATCATCCCAGTGTCCTTTCTCAATTAATTCCTTAAAAACAAATTCACAATCATAACTATCAAAATATTCTCAAGCTAACTATACAACAAATAAATATATTTGTTTCAGAAAATATGACCATATTTTGGAGAAAAGGATACATTACCTTTTTAATTTTAGAAAGTTCAGTTACTGCTTGCTTATTTCCAGGTTCCAGAAGTAAAACAGTTTCAAAATCTAAAGCAAATTTTAAAAAAATATTACAAGTAGTTAAAATATTTTATGGAGTTCAAGACACAACACATTTAGTTAGTAATCCCATTATCATCTCAGGACATTTTACTGAGGATACTAGGAAGCAGGCAAGCAATAATAAGAACTGATATTTACTGAGTGCTATTCCAGTTTTTTTTTTACATGAATTTTCACGTAATTCTCACTACAACCCCACTTTATAGATGATAAAAACGAGGTCTTGAGGTACTCTAACTTACCAGAGCTCAGAATGCTAACAAATGACAAAGTAACTCACCAAATGTAAGAAAAGAATCTAGAAGAACCTAAGAGAATTCCATATAATGAAATATTACTTTAGCCTTAAAAAAGGAATAAAACATAGATGAACCTTGAAGACATTATGCGAAGTTAAATAAGCCAGACACAAAAGGACAAATACTGTATGATTCCACTTATACGGGGTATCTAGGAGAGTCAAATTCATACACACAGAAAGTAGAATGGTGGTTAGCAGGGACTGAGGAAAGAGGAGAATGGAGAGTCATGGTTTAATGTGTGCACAGTTTTAGAATGTGATGACAAAGTTCTGAAGATGGATAGTGGCGATGGCTACACAGTGTAAATGTGCTTAATGCTACTGAACTATACACTGGAAAATGGTTAAAATAATAACTTAATGTTACATTTATCTTACCACAACAAAAAAAGACACAATCATGGGCTATGATTGCCAGGCTACTAGACCAACTGCCAGATTTTAAATGTACATATCAGAAAAGAAAAAAGACTGAAAACCAATTATCTAAGTACTGATCTCAAGAGGTTAGAAAAACAGCAAATTAAACCCAAAGAAAGTTCAAGGAATAAAATAAAGAGCAGAAATAAACAAACAAACAAAAAGAAAATCAAGTTGGTTCTTTGAGAAAACATAAAAGCAATACTTAAAAGACACGACCATGAAAAAAAACAAGAAAAAAAGTAACTAGAATCAAGAATAAAAAGGCACACCACTATAGATCTCACATTAAATTCTATCCCCTAACCTGCTGATTCCTTCCTTTTCAATCTAGTCTTTTCCCTGCTTTTTCTTTTCTCTTCTACAATTTACATTTTTCATTAACATTGACTGGCAATAAGCAAGTTTACTGTGTACTACTAAAGTAAAATATACTTTAGTACACCATGGAATATGAATTCCTCCAAACCCATTCATGATCTCAGTGGTAGAAAGAAAACATACTTCTCTAAGTTCAGTATCACTGGACCACTGGAAAGTTACATAAATCTCTGTTTCTTATAACTTGGGTGTCTCATCAGGTTGAGTGAGTGCCAGCTGTTATAACAAGTCTTACCTTGTTTCGCCTCATTTAGCTTTCCCAAAAACGTTCTTGCAGTTCCTCTTCTGGCAAAAGCTTTAGAGTACGAGCCATCTAATAAAATAGCCTGTGTGCAGTCTTTTTCTGCTTCTTCATATCTATTGAACATGACAAAATTACTGACTGAAAAAACTGCGGCTTGTAGAAAAATTTCATATAAACCAAGTTTCTAATTTTAAAAACTTGTGTATAATTTCAATTACTAGTTCCTAAATCTATATTCGAGGAGAAGGACTATTTTTTAAATTTTTTTATTCTCCCCCAAATCTTGAAATCATTTAAGGAAGGGGAAGGTACCAGATTAAGAGGAAGCCAGAAAAGAGACTGCAAGGACAGAATTAGTGGCAGAAAAGCATGAGTAGAGCAGACAAAAGAATACCACTACAGTCACCTGTGCAACTCCTCCCCGGCCCTCAATACGCACAGTTGCTACGTTAGAGTTTTAAGCAGCAATAGTTTTCTAACAAAACCGCACTAACTAACATTTACCCATAACATACATTCCATATCCACAGGAAAAAAACCCATACAAAACTTAGAAATCACTATGTGATAGCATATCATCTGATACTTTATAAATTCTACTCAGCCATGCAACCAGCAATCTATTCAGACTGATTGCTCTATGAAAACAAAGAGCTAAGAGGAGCTTCAAAAAAAAATTCAATAACAAAAAACTTGAGACCTTCCAGTATATTAATATGACAATAAGTTACTGTTTATTTATCAGGAGTAATAATGGTACTGTATTTATGCATAAAATAGCCTTTTCTTTAGGGGTGAGATATCACACTGTCTATAATTTGCTTTACAATAATTCAGGGGGAAAAAGCTGAAACAAATATGATCCAAAAAGTGTGGCTTGTTAAAACTGTGTAACAGTTTCCATCTGGTGAAGAAAACTTCTGATATTAAGTAAGAATCTAAAAGATACACTAAAAAACAGATATAATAAGAGTAATATAGTTCTTTTAATTTAAAATATACTCCGCTAACTTAGTATAATACACTCTCCTAATGTGATTATAAACTAAAGCAATAAAATTAATTAGAGCTCTCATCAATTTTATATAATCTGTTACCTATAAGGTAATTTCAAACCAAAAAATGTAGACCTTACAATTTTTAAACCTATGTGTAATCCCTCAATAGCAAAAATAAAAATTTCCATAAGCTAGCAAGAGATGCAATTATCTTTACTTGGACTAAGGAACAAAAGAATATAATTCTAGCAGTTTCTATTAGCTCATATGAGGCTAAATACATAACCAAAATTCACTTCTGTGACAGGAGTTCCTAACCTGAGATCCTCTGGAAGATCTGAACACTTGGTTGGGAAAAAAAATTTTATCATTATTTTCATTAAACTTTAAATAAAATTTAGTTTTTCAAATACAAATGTAGAGACCAAACAGTACCTATGATTTTGTCACCGATAAAAATCACAGATATTTTCATATCACGTCATGAGTGTTACTGATATCTCAAAATATCTCTTATGGTCACCATTATTTCAGAATTATGACAGAAATGTAATCTGCTTATCTGCATGTGATTGCATTATCTGGTTTATGGACGCTCTTGTAACAAAGTAGGCCAACTACTGGGCAACTCTACTGCTAGTAGTTATTCGGATGTCAAAAAGTTAAGTCATGTGTTATCACAGTGATAACCTAATCATCTATGTTACTTTTAGGTATTCCCTATCCACACTTGTTTGTTGATCAATATATGGAAGATGTGCCAAAGGTCATCCCAAAATCTACTGTCTTTAGGTAAACCTTCACATTCTCGTCTTTAAAATTTTGTTTTAGCTTTAACTTGCCTCTATTTTAAATGTAGTTTCTCATTTTGTAGTGTCGATAAAAAAGCACGTACACTACTGTGCCACAAATATTAACATTTTCAAGTCTATGTTTTGATGTAATTGGTCTCCTTTATAACTCCAGTTGTAGTTATGCATTTAAAAATATTTTCCTGGCCGGGCTCCGTGGCTCATCCTGTAATCCCAGCACTTTGGGAGGCCAAGACGAGTGGATTGCCTGAGCCCATGGGTTCGAAACTGCCCAGGCAACTTGGTGAGACCTCGTCTCTACAATAAATCAAAAATTAGCTGGGCAAGGTAAGTGCACGCCTGTAGTTCCGGCTACTTGGAAGGCTGAGGCAGAAGGATCGCTGGAGTCCAGCAGGTCGAGGCTGCGGTGGCCAGGAGCATGCCACTGTATTCCAGTCTGGGCGACAGAATGAGACTCCAACTCAAAAAAAAAAAAAAAAAAATTCTCCTGCAAAGGGTTCATCATGCAGCCAAAGGGGTTAATGGCACTTTAAAAGTTTTGAATTTCTATTTATAATATTTATAGGCTTTTTAAAATTCTGGCACTAGTGTGTGAAGTACAAGAGACACAAAAATGTAAGTCAAAGTTTCTGCCATCCTGTATTATTACCCTACTAATTGTCCAACTTGGGCACATTCAGAAACAGCTAGTCAGTATCACAGGAGCAAATTTTGGTATATATATATATGTATATATGTCATTAACCAGCAGTCTCAATGACAGTAGATTCCTTTTATTATATACAAGGGGACCCTCCAAAAAAACTGGAATTTATTTATAAAAAACTATCCATTTGATGTAATACACCTGTCAAAATGCTTTTTCTACTGCTCAAAACAGTTTTTGAACTCATCAATTTTGATGTCTTTTAGTGCTATGCCGTTTTTTGTTTCACTTCTTCCACAGCGGCAAAACGTTTCCATTCGAGGACTTTTTTCATCCAAGGAAACAAAAAAAGTTGCTTGAGGCAGGATCAGGTGAATAGGGAGGGTGGGGCACAGGGATCATGCCGTTTTTTTGGTCAAAAACTGCTGAACACTTAGCATGGTGTGGCGGAGGCATGCTGTCATGGTGGAGGAACCAGTCACCTGTTTGCCACAACTCAGGACATTTCTTCCACAAATCATGATGCAACCTTCTCTAAACTTCCAGATAAAAACTTTGGTTGATCGTTTGATCTGGAGGAGCAAATTCCGAGTATACTTCAAGGGGCTAGCCCTCCAAAAGTTAATTCTGCTTTTTCTAAGGGAGAGTCTCCCTTTGTATATATGTATATAAAATGCTTCCAGGTAAGATTTTGCTCAAAAAATTCTGAGGTTTAAAATAATTTTAAAATAAATATAATATATATATGTATAATATATAAAATAACATACATAAAGCAACCAGAGAAGTGTTAAAAATACGTGCTATGTGCCTAGTACTATGCCACAGGTACGTATTTATGCCTCTCTCTCTCTCTCTCTCTCACACACACACACACACACACACACACACACACACACACACTCTCTCTCTCTCTCTCTCTCTCACTTTTTTCCTCTTGTTTAAGTTTAATTAAATATTCAAAAATATATCAACTAAATTTCAATTTATTGGTTAACTAATATATCGATTTGTGGTAAATTTTCATCCTGAAAAGCATGAAAATGTAACCAATACTTACCTCTCAATCTTCAGATAGGCCATAGCTCTGTTAGCTGGAAGAAGGGCATTAGCGCCATCTGCTGCTATCCCTCGAGTATAGCATTCTATTGCTCTTTCATATTTCCCCTCTTTGAAAAATCCATTCCCCTATTATTTTGGAAAGAAATATGAAGAATTTTTAAAAATGCAGAAAAAAAGTAACTTAATTCAAATTTTATGAAACACCACAAGAATATTCATCAACAGTATTTCAGTAAGGAATATTTTAATTGTCAAAAATCTAGTCTGTGAGACATGTCTTAGGATCTGCTAGTTTGGGTTTTTTTAATGGTGTTCTCTTTTCAGCAAAAAAAAAAAAGCATGTCACTTTGCAGCATTCATTATTATTCTAATCACCAAACATTATGCAAAGCTTAAATTTAAAAACATATTTTAATAAGGGTCTCAAATGTTATATAAGAAGCTCTACAAAATAATTTAATAACTCAATTTTTGTAAAACAGCACAGTACTAGAAATGTACCAACCACTCATTAGTAAATTAACATGCCTAAATATAAGAAAAATGCAATGGTATTGGGATTTGTATACCTGATTTTTTTTTATTATGTTATTATTTATTATGGTTTAAGTTGTTAAGAAAGGTATTATGGTTTAAGTTGTTAAGAAAGGTTTACACAAATGAATCTGCTACACTAAAATAGTGACTTAACTGTCACATTCCATGCTTAAAATTAAGTGGATAGAAATAACACAAATATCCATCAAGATTAAAATTAATAAATCAATAAATATCCACAAAATGGAATAATAGTAATGAAGATGAATAAACAGTTGCTATGTACAACATGATAAATAACAAGCATAATATTGAGTAAAAGAAGGCATATACAAAAAAATACATAATAATTTTACTTATATAAATTCAAGAAAACAAAAGTCAGACTTCAGGACAGAAGTGAAGATCATGGTCACATGTTAGAGGTGGAAGGGTACAGTGATTAGGAAGGGGCATGAGAGTGGCTTCTGGGTTACTCTTGATGTTCTATTGTATACCTGATTTCACAGTAACATTTACTTATAATCAGAGTCAGACATATCCAATCAATAAACAATTCATAAGTAGGAATTCTCTGTAGGTTCAGGAAAGGAGAGATAGATATAAAATTAATCTCATCAACTCAAGATTTACAAAGGAATTTCAATCAGAAATAATTTTAAAAGGACATTACAAGAATGGATTGCAACTTACCTATTAAATTTATAATGATGCATATGTTAAAACACTCAAATATTTCTATAATTATGTTTTTTAAACATGTATACATTAAGTCATCAATTATTCAAATTTGCAATTTGTAGGCTCCGGAGGTTTTAGTGTATGTAATTCCCTGTTCTTATTCAAGAAGAATTTTAACACTGCAGAAGACAGAAACTTAATATAAAAGAAACTAAGAGTAAATAAACACTCAGCAAAACATATACATAATATGTTGGCATCCCTTTGGATTACCCGATCTTTCTCTGACAAGGCCTGCTGTTTATTCTGTTGTGCTTCAATTTGTTGTTTCTCTCCTTGAGTTGATTTAATCATTGTGTCAGTTTCCTTTGGACATGAATTTTCTTTGGATGTTAAAGCCTAAAAGACATGCAGTCAGCTAAAATAAAACAAGTAATACAAGATGCATATATATTTTACCTTAAAACGTAAATTACTCAAATGCTAGAATTTGCGCCACATTTCAAATTAATGACTAACATTTTCTACTCTAATTCAAAATCTGCCTATTAGAGCAAAAAAAGTGTATAACAAATTTAATGTGCTTCTTAGTTCAATTAAAATTAAAATAAGTAGTATCCACTAAAGGCCGCTGTTCTTTCATTTATTTATTTACTGAACTTCTACACAGGCCAGGCACTGTTCTAGCTGTTCTCAAACACAAAGCACTTAAGACCACAACACGAAAAATCTCAAATTAAGTAGTCATTTTTAACCTAAGATGCAATACAAAAATATACATGATGAAGTTCACAATTATAATTAAGTTGACATTTTTACCAACAGATTTTATGTATGAAAAGTAATGGTAATACTTAAAAGCAGATTTTCACTAATCACTGTCATTTTTTCCTCACTGTTTGAACAATGGCAAAACAATTATAACTGACTCAAAGGCAAAGTGAAAGGAATACGTAATTGCTACAGTGTCACAAGACAACTAATTTTACATTTAAATAATAACTATTTTCTTACTGTCAAAAAATTAGTGCTGTCTTTGCTAAGATATGAGATATAAAGATAGCGCAATTTAAACGTGAAAATAATCAGAGATATACTAAAGTTTTGTATAAAAATCAGTGCACAAGCCAAAAAAGAAAAATCATTGGGATAAAAAAATTTCATAGCCGGGCTCGGTGGCTCAGCCTGTAATCCCGCGCCTTGGGAGGCTGAGGTGAGTGGATTGCCTGAGCCCGCAGGTTCGAGACCCGCCTGGGCAACTTGGCGAGACCTCATCTCTACAATAAATCAAAAATTAGCCGGGCG
>CAUYQG010097018.1:0-15231 GCA_963574415.1 Tarsius wallacei
TTCTTTCATCATTCTATTTCATTCTCACCTCCAAATAGAAACACAAAGAAGATTCACTTCCTTCCCATGGAGAATCTTCATATCCACCATATGAGTTGCTCTCATGATCCCCATTTTACAGGTAGATAAATCAAGGCCCCGAGTAGTGAAAAATCGTACCCTAGCTGATAAGCAGCGGAGCCAGACTCAAGTTCTGGTGAGCACTTTTAGCAACACGGAGCTGCTTTGGGCTCCCGAGTTCACTTTCCTTTAGGGCTCTCCTGGTTTCCTTCCTGCTGCTAGCTCTCCCTGCAGAGTGTGTTTTCAGCTCTTTCCTGAGTCCCCTGGGCCTGGCAGAGAAACACAGTATTTTCACTGAGAGATTTACTTAACATCTAGAGAAACAAAACTGGGACATACACAAAGATACCGGGAAGCTAGAGGAAGCATGGCGGACTTAGAAACACCAGCCTTGGGTATCTGCTCACTCTCTTGCTCATCTGGGCACACAGTCATTACTCCAGACTCACAGGGCTGGTTTCAGAGAAACTCCACCCCCACTCCCTGCCCACTTTCTGTCCCCTCTCATCCTGCCTTCCTTCTTTCTGGAGAGGCATCACCATCATCATCACCATCACCACCATCCTCATTCCAAATTGTTGGAATAACAATTTCTATGTTGGCTTTTTCCAGGGGAGATCTAGTGGGAGTCAAAGGAGTCAAACTCGTGGGTTCATTATTTCTTCAAATCTATGTTGGTCACTCACTGTGTGACACAGTTATGACACAACAGTGCTGGGTATGAGTACCTGGAGATAACCCACACTGACCCTGCCTGGAGGAGCCTTCATTCCATTTTAATCTCTAGCAGTAGCTGGACCCTTCCTAAGTCCCTAGTATTTGTTCTGGGAGTGCCTAAGGGCAGGGACCCATCTTTTATCCCACACAACTGGGCACAGAAGAGCTTTCAGAGAACATTTTTTTGTGTGGAACTAAGCTGAGCTAAATGAGAATAGACATCGCTGTGTAACTCTGATTTAAGGAATAGACTTGGGAAGCCTCAGCCCTGATCCCCTTCCCAGGGGTCCGCCAATCCTTTTGTGTGTACCCTGTTACTATGCAATATTCCTAATATTTTCTCCCTGTCTACACCTGACTTACAATTCTGAGGTTGAGACCCTACTATGTGCTGAGCAGTGTTAAGCAGACACTGTGGTGTCTTTGTAGAGATTGAAGAACACACACACACACACACACACACACACACACACACCCCAGGAAGGTATGACAGGTTTATTACTCACATAATGAGGCTCTCAAGGAAGAGCAGAGAAACTCTCAAGCAAAGTCCAAAAATGAGGGAGCAGGAAAAGGAAACTGGCTTGCAGTTTTTATAGATGGATGAAACTCAAGGGTATTGTAAAGTTTTTACAGTCCTCAAGGGTTGGGACGAGGGTTCCTGGTACACAGGTCGCAACCTTGGTGGTTTGAATGTCCTTCTGGTGCCAAAGGAAGGAGAACTTAGGTTTTATTATCTTGCCTAAATGTGGGGCAGAAGGGGAAGCGGGAGCAGTGGGCTTGGGTACTGTCAGCTGTCAAACATCAAAAATACAACCAGATTCTATTACATAGTCACACCTACCTTGCCCCCTTTCCCCACCATCCCAAAACCTTGGCAACTACTAATCTCTTCTCTAGCTCTATAATTTTGTAATTTTGAGAATATTATATAAGTGAAATACTACAGTATGTGACCTTTTGAGATGGGTTTACCTCCTATTCAACATAATGTCCTGGAGGTCCCTCTAAGTTGTTGCATGTATCAATAGTTTGTTTGTTTGTTTGTTTTACTGCTGAGTAGTATTCCATGGTATGAATGTACCAAGTTTAACCACTTGCCTATTGAAAGGCATTTGGTTGTTTCTCATTTTTGGTTATTACAAATAAAGCTGCTGTGCCACTTTATCTGACATTAATGTAATAACTCCTGCTTTCTTTTGATCATTGTTTGCATGATATATCCTTTCCATTCTTTCATCTTATCTCTATCACTATATTTGAAGCAAATTTCCTGTAGGTCATATATACTTAGATTATGTTTGCTTTTAAAATCTACTCTTCCAATCTCTGTCTTTAATTGATATGTTCAGACCATTTACATTTAATGTAATTTATATGTTAGGCTTAAGTCTGCCATTTTTATATTTTTGCTTTCTTTTTATTTCCTCTGTCTTTCATCACTGTTTTCTTTTTCTTGCCTTCCTCTGGATTATTTGAGCCTTTTTTAGAGTTCTATTTTGATTAATCTATAGTGTGTTTGAGTGTATCTCTTTATAAAGGTCTTTTTTAGTGACTTTTCTATGTATTATATTACCGAACTTTCTAGATGTTGCCTACATAACTTATAATAGTCTACTGATGTTGACATTTTCCCAGTATGAGTGGCATGTAGAATTCTTACTTCCTTGTTTAAAATATAATTTAAAAAAATATTTTCTCTATGTATATTGAGAACCACATAGACAATGTCTTGCTATTTGCTTGATTACCCAGTATAACTTGGAAAACCCTAGAAGAGAACATAAGTTTTTTGTGTATATCCATATTTCTGTTCTTTATGTTATTCTTTCTTCCTTCCTGCCATTCCAAGATTCTTTCATTTCCTTACTATTTCAAGAACTTCCTCTAGCCATTATTGTAGGTTAAGTCTGCTGGTGACAAATTCTCTTATTTTTCCTTTGTCTGATACTGTCTTGATGTTTCCTTGATTCCTGAAAGACTTTTTTTTCCCTTGATTTCACCAGATATAGAATTCAGGGTTGACAGTTCTTCTTTTTTTTTTTTTGAGTTGGAGTCTCACTCCGTTGCCCAGACTGGAGTGCAGGGGTATGCTCATGGCCACCCCAGCCTCGACCTGCTGGGCTCCGGCGATCCTTCCGCCTCAGCCTTCCAGGTAGCCAGAACTACAGTGGCGCACTACCGCACTGCCTGGGCTGCTCTCAGGCAATCCACTCGCCTCAACCTCCCAAAGTACTGGGACTACAGGCTGAGCCACCGAGCCTGGTCTTTTTTCATGGGGGGGGGGGGGGTGGGGGGTGGAGTCTCACTCTGTCACCCAGGTTGGAGTGCAGTGGTATGCTCACGGTCACCGCAGCCTCGACCTGCTGGGCTCAGGAGATCCTTTCACCTCAGCCTTCCCAGTAGCTGGAGCTACAGGTGCGCACCACCATGCCCAGCTAATTTTTTGATTTATTGTAGAGACGAGGTCTCACCATGTTGTCCAGGCTGGTCTTGAACCCGTGGGCTCAGGCAATCGTTTCACCCCCACCCCCCAAAGTGCTGAGATTACAGGTGTGAGCCACTGCTCCCAGCGACAGTCTTTTTTTTTTTTTTTAAGTACTTGAAAAGTACTGTGCCACTTTATTCTGGACTCCATGGTTTCTGATAAACCATTGTTACCTGAACTGTTTTTTTTTTCTTTTTTCCTGTAGATAAGATGTCATTTCTCTCACTGCTTTCAATATTTTTTCATTGTCTTTAGTTCATTGAAGTTTGATTGTGATTGTGAATTTCTTTAGGTTTATTCTGTTTGAGTCGCACTCACTTTCTTGAATCTGTAAGTATATATCTTTGAATAAATTTGGGAAAATTTTAGTTATTATTTCTTTGAATACTTCTTCAGATCTGCCCTCTTCCTTTCCTGGGATTCTGATTACATGAATGCTAGATTTTTATTTTAATAGTCCCATAGGTCCACAAGTCTCATTTTTTTTTTTCAGTCTATCTTTTCTGTTGTTCAGATTGGGCAATTTCTATTGTTCTATCTCCAGATTCACTGCTTATTTCCCCTTCACTCTCTGTTTTGCTATTGAGCCCATCTATTGTATTTTTAAAGAATTTCTTTCATTATATATTTCAATTCTAAAATTTTCCATTTGGTTCTTCTTTATATCTTCTGTTTATTTCCTGAGACTTTTTTTTTTCCCACATGTCTCAAAAGTTTTGAAAATTGCTTGTTGGAGGATTTTTCAATGGTGGCTGCTTGAAAATTTGTTACATAATTTCAACATTTGTGTCTTCTCAGTGTTGGCATCTGTTGATTGTCTTTTCTCATTCAAGTTGAGATTTTCCCAGTTCCTGGTGTGTTGAATGATCTTCAGTTATATATTGGACATTTTGGGTGTTATGTTATAAGGTTCTGGATCTTATTTAAATCTGGCACTATGCCAGTAGGGAAAGGGGAGTGACTTCTCATTCAAGTTGAGATTTTCCCAGTGCCTGGTGTGATGAATGATCTTCAGTTATATATTGGACATTTGGCAGGGAAAGGGTAGTGACTTCTCATTACTGCCAGGTAAATGAGAGTTCAGGATCCCACTCATCCTTTGATACTACTTTTTAACACATCCTTTGACACTCCAGGGGAGGGAGGTGGCTTGCTACTGTTGGTCAGAGGTGGGATTCTAGGCCTTCCACTTTATCTCCTTGGATACTACACAGCCTAGGAGAGGGAAGGGCACCTCATTACTGCGCCCCACATAGCCTCCACTGACACTGGAACTGGAGAAGGCTTCCTTTCTGCTGAATGATAGTGAAAGTTTTGGTTTCTACTCAGTATCCCCTAACTTCACCCAAACAGGGAGGGTAGGGGTGCCTCACTACCAGGGGACGAGGAGGGGTGAAAGTCCACAATCCTCGTATGGCCCCCACTGATGCCCTGATGGTGTAAGGAGGGATGATGTCACCTGGGAGACACGAACATCCTGGCTGTCCACTGGGTCTTCTCTGACATCACTTGGTGGGGGTGGAGTAGGGGTGTGGTGAGGGGGAGAGCTAGGCTCCCACTTGCCCTTTGCTGAAAGGGTTGGGGATTGGGCTGCATTTTTTTCCCCTTGGTATTCGGCTGGAGTGGGGCATTTATCATCTAGAAGTTTTCTGAGTAGTAGGTTCTTGGTCTTCCTGGTCCCTTGGCTAGAGATAGAAAGATTTCCTTGGGGAATTTTAATCTGCTCCCAGTGGCATTTCCAGGTTGTTGGCTTCTCCAGCACCCAGTCTGAGATACATACGACAAAAAGGAATTCAAGGAACTCACCACTGTGTCATCCCTTAGCTTCTGAGGTCCCCAGTCAGTCATCCTTCTGCCTTCCACCTTCCAGAGTCTACTTATGCTTGTTTTAGACACAATGTCCAAGATTCATAGCTACGCTTAGCAGGAGGAATAGGGAGACGTGCATCTACTCCGTTTTGGTTCAGAACCAGATGGTTCTGGAACCTCTCTTGGTTCAGAACCAAAAGAGCTTCGTTCTTTATAGTGTTTTTAAAAAATTAGTAGAACTAAGCCAAGAGAAACAAGTCTTGGTTAGAAAGTAAAAAGTGATAGATCAATTGAATGTAATTTGGTATCTGTAGGATGAAACCAAAAGTAAACGACGGTTTGCAAGGTTTTCATCAGGGAACCATATGTGGTTGGCAAACCCTTGGTGTCAGGGCTGTCACCACGAGAGCAAAGCAGCACAGCACATCCACCGCTGCACATGTGATGATGATGATAGGAAGTGGTGAGTGGACAAGCCTAATTTAGACCTGGAAGAAGACTGCTTTGTGCTACCACCTAGGGGGAATATAGACAACCTCAAGGAAGGTACCCACTCAGAGGTTGGATTGGGGGGAGGTCTAAGTGGGGTGGAGAAGGGGAAGAAGGGCTGGACATTTGGATAAATGTGTAAATCCAAATGTGTGTATGAGAATGTGGAGGAATGCAAGCCTTTTGTTTTTCCTGCCAATCCCACTTAGGTTCCTGAAGCCAATAAGTGGTTGGCTTATCACTCCACACCTTACAGTGTGCCTGGCTCATGGTGGGTACTCAATAAATATTTATTGGAAGAAGGAATGGATAAATGAATGAGTGAGCGAATGAATGTTTATTCATGTTGCACCACCTACATCACTAGATGTTGCTGACTGGAAGTTCCCCATGAATGGGGAAACGTTGGAGGTTTGCCCTCTGGGGGCTCTGGGTAAGTAGCCTGTTGGGAACCCTCAAGGCAGTGGAGCACAGATTTTTCATGCTCAGAGGGGTGTGCCCATCGAGAGGGAAGAAGAGAACAGGGAGTTAACAGTTCTTCCCTGCCCATTGACCCATCAGCCCATTTACTTAACTATGTACCCCCCCATCCACCCATTCATTCTTTCATCACCCACTCATCCATTTATCCATCTACCCATCTTCCCAGTTCTCCAGGGTTGGGACCAGATTGTGCATGTTTTCATACCCAGAGGAGAGGAGCCACTGAGAGGGCATAAGTAGTGACAGAATCAACAGTTTATCCATCCGTCCATCTACCTATCCATTCATCCATCCGTCCATACATCCATTTATCCACTCATCCCTCCATGGAGGAGCTGTGAGGTTGGGACCAGATTGTACATGGTTGTCAGATGCCAGCCTCAGGATGTTGGACTGCAAGCTATCTTTTGTGATAGCTGCCAAAGAGAGGTGAATTTGCATGAACAACCCAAGAGCATGCCGGAAGCTAACTAGAGCTTAAATGCGCGTACTCTGCAGATCCTGGAGCACGTGAGGCCTAGACACTTCAGGAAGGGATTCTCAGTTCCACCATGACGGTTTTAGAGAGAGTTGGGGATCAGATGGGATACAGCTAATCTTGTGAGCAAAACACCTGGATTATGTACTTATTAACCCAGAGTATACTAACTCTAGAGTGCAGGGCAGCGGATGGAATGATCTGGATTGACTGGTCTCAAAAGTCAAAAGTTCTTGAAGGGGAGAATACCCAATCAGGCTCTCTGGCATCATTGTTGGGTTCAGGGCTGGGTAACAAATACTTTTTGAATGAATACACAATGTGGGAGGCAGTGACTTTCAAGTGCTCTTGCCTTCAAGCAGAGATTCCAAGTGGCTCTTCAGGGTCAAAGCCAAGCCTGGGGCTGAAGGGGCCAGGCCTGCTGGAGGAGCAACCATTTTTCACCCCATCCTTGCCTTTTTGTCCCCCACCCCAGCCATGCTTGATTTCTGTGATTTCAGTGTCTGAAACACTCGGTAACATTTATAGAATGAATGAGTGGATAAATGTATCCATTAGTCAACAAATACTTACTGAGTGCCTACTATGTGCCAGGCATTGTTCCAGGAGTGAAGGTGTAACAGTAGGCAAAACAAATGCTCCGTCATCACAGGTCTCAGTTTGGTACTCAATGTGCTTAAAAAATGCAAAAGTGAGTCACACATCTCTTCATTTACTGCTGCTGTTGTTTGCTGAGGGTCTGTGCCAAGTGATGCTTGAAGGTGCCAGTGGGTGATGGTGTCTTGGAGCCAAGATCCGGTCATAGTTTCTGGGAAAAAGGGGTGAAGACAGGACAGAATCTCTTGAGGAGCCGAGACTGGTGAGAATCCCAACTACCATTTACTGAGCACCTTCTACATGCCAGTGCATGTACAGTGTATGTTTATCTCCCTGAGTTCTCCAATCACCCTGTGAGGAAGGCTCTTATATTTGCTCTGTTTTGCAGAGGAGGAACTGAGGGCCCAGGAGCTGGTCATGGTGTGACTTGCCCAAGGCCATGCAGGGAGAAGGCAGTGGAATCAGGACTTGAATCCTGGTCTCTTTAGAGCCAGAGTCTGGGTTCTTAACCCCTTGGCTCTGCTGCCAGGAAGGGTGGAAGGAGTGGCAGGAGGGGTCTGCAGGAGCTTTGGAGAGCTGTCCCGGATGACACGTTGGCCCTGACACTCTCTTGTCCCCGAGTGTGGAGCTGTCATTGGTGGCTTCAGGCAGACCTACCGAGCCAGGCTCTCTGTTGCCTGCCCACCGAGGAAGCCATTCAGGAATGCCAATCGTGTCTGCCTACGTCCATTACGGATCTTATAAGTTTACACAAATCACTGAATAAAAATTACATAATGCTGTAATTTAGAAACACCACCCTGCCACTCACAGCTGCAAGGGGAGACGCTGAGTGTTTGCAGAAATTTGTCAGCAGTTCTTGAGCCCACTGGGCGCAGTGGCAGTCACTCAGCGCTCTTGCTGCCTTCACTCCTTCAGTGGCAGGTGGGAGGACCTGATTCTGTGCTGGCTTTTAGGGCTGACCCGTCCTGGCCATTTGTGCAGATACACGTTGATTTTTTCCCACGTCTGGAGGCCATACCAGAAATCAGAGATGATCGTCATCATAAAACAATCATCACAGTTAATGCACACTGAACACTTTCTCTAACTCAGAAGCTGCACCGATTCCTTAATCTCACAACTCTGACAAGTAGGTACTTTGTCATTCCCATTTTATGAAGGTAGAAACAGCTCAGAGAGGTTAAGCAACTCACTCAAGTTTCACCCAGCTAATAATTGGTAGAAACAATCCCAAACCTAACTCTGACTGATTAAAACACCGGACTCTTAGCCAGGATGCTGCCCTGCCCAGACCTGCCTCCTCCCTCTGACATTTATCAAAGAGAGCTTATCTGGGGGAGCAGACAGCAGTAGTGGACTCTGAGCAGATGCCTTTGAGCACGTAACCATTTGTGCGTTCACATGTGTGTCCTTATGTGTGCTCACAGTTGTGTTGTGTGTGTTCTGCACATGGTTGTATCCTCACATGTGTGTTTGCAAGTGAGTGTCTGGGTGCTTTTGTATTCTTGTTCACAAGTATTAGCATATATGTGTGTGTTCATGCTACCCTACATTAAGTGTGTGTCTAATTTTTATGGGGTACTTACTAAGTTCCAGGGACAATTGTGAGTGCTTTACAGACATCAACCTAATTTTATCCTTACAACAATCTTAGGAGGTAGGTCCCATTAATATCCTCAAATCATAGATAAGGAAATTGAGGCACAGCGAGGGTGCCGAGTTGCCCAGACATCCCTTCGTGTGATCACAGGACCTGTTTTCTTTATACCATGCATTTTTGGTCCATTTGACTTGGTTATTGGTTCCCCAACTCTCTCCACACTTAAATTGGCTATGAGACCCAGGTGTGGCAAGTCAGAGTCACAGCTGCAGCTGCTCATGAGAAGCATCTGAGGATAATTTTTAATCAAAACGTGGTTTGCAAGTGGTATCTATTCTCTGGGTCTCACCCCCAGATCTCCGGAATTAGAATTTCTGGGGTGGGCACCCAGGAATTTGTGCTTTTACAAACCCTTCAGTTGATCCCCATGCACTTGAGAACTTGGATTCTGAAGCCTCATTGCTTGGGTTGGGGATGGAATTCCAGCTCTACTGCTCATTAGCTATGGACAAGTTTTAAAAGCTTTCTATGCCTCAGGGTCCACATCCGCAAAGCAGAAATAACGGTAGTCCTGACCTTTTCGAGGATTAAGTGGGTTAATACATACATGGGGACTAGAGCAGTCCCTGGCATGTGACTAGTTGCTGGGGGACTCACTGTCACTGTCATTCTGCGGGGATGGGCATGTGACCCAACCTTGCCCAGTGAGCATCAGTCCTGGGACTCTTGCAGGCACCATTAGGAACAAAGTTCCTCTTTCTGCTGGGGTTGGGTGTAAGTCTGGAGCTGCTGGTGATCTCATGCCACCTTGGGGGAGAACTCGCTTGAGGATAAAGCAACCAAGCAGGAAGAAAAGGGGAGAGGGCTTCCCTGAGTGCATTTTTGGAGCTCCTGGATTTGTGCCTGAAACCACTGGGACCTGTCGATTTTGTAAGTAAACACATTTCTTTTTGGCTTAAGCCACTTTGAGTTGGACTCCTGTTAGTCACACACGAATGACTTCTGCCAAGTGCCTCGTCTGGCTTAGACAGTGAGTCCAAGGCCAGTCAGTGAGTTGAGGCAGTGCTTGAATTCCTTGTCCCCATCTGTCACCTCTTCCACATTGTCTTGTCCTGACAAGGCGACCCCAGACCTCATCTCCCAGCCCTCACCTGTTGGGTCTCTGGGGCGGATATCTGAAGGCTGACCCTGCACACTGAATTTCTTTGCCAACATCACCGTTTGCCTGGGAGGGATGGGGGAGCTCCCGCCTGCAGTCCAAGCTCCACATTGTCTCCTCATGATCAGGGCACTTGAGCCAAATGAGGGTTTTCTGATGAGACTCCTTGGCCTTTCGAATGTCAAACAGACATTCCTCTGCCAGGCCCCTCTGTGGCCGCCACTGGGCTCTGTCGTGGTGAGGCGAAGGCCACGAGCCCAAGCTTGGAGAAGGGCTGAGGTCAGAGGCAGAGAGCCCTCATGGCAGCAATTGTGCCCATCTCTTTTCCTTATTCAAGGTGTGTGTCATGTGGCGCAGAGTCAGAAGCCATTTTCTGCTTTAGTTCCCCCAGGTGGGCCTCTGGCTTTCTGCTTCCATCCTCAGCCCAGCCAGTCCTCAGCCTTCTGTCTTGCTCCACTTGGCTTGCCCTACCTCCTGCCCAGCTTCCCTGGCTCTGCAGACCCTCCCTCCACTCCCAGCCTCTCCATATCTCCCCTTGAAGTCCCCATCTTCTCCTTAGCTCCCAGACTCCCATCTGACCCCTCCCAGCCTCTGCATCTACCCCCCTCGCCAATCTCCCCATGACTCCTGGACTTTTCCTCTGCTGAGGGCTCTCTGGGTTTCTTCGCCCTCTCTGACTCTCCCTTCATCTCTTCCACAGCCCTGCCTCGGGCAGCAACCCCACACCTGTCTCCCCCTCCTCCCTCCCTCTCCTCCAGGTGGCCCGCTGCCAGTCGGGTACCAGCCGGGTTGCCATGGGAACCACTGAACAGCTTAGGAAGCTGCCATAGATCTAATCACGGGCTGTGAGGTTTCAAGGAACAGCTCTTTTCAGGGCTGACAGCCTATTAGGCTGATGCTGGGAGGCGGGGGTGAGGGATGAGGGGGTAGGGTAGGGGTGGGCAGGAGCCAGGGAAGCTGGGCCTCAGGGCACCTGAAAGCAGGAGGCCAGACCCACCCTGCCCACGCTGTCTGTGCCTCACTGGCTCTCTCAGACCCTTGAGGTTTTCCTGAAGAGATCATTGATGCAGCATTTATTCTCTCCTTGCTTCCCCATCACTCACCATTCATTCATTCATTCATTCACTCACCAAACCCTTCCTGTAGGTCATGTGCCCCAAGGCCTTCTCAGTGCAGTGGGAGACAGAAACCCTTACCCAGAACATGCCTCCAGAGTGGCCAAGGCTCTGCCAGAGGCATCAGGGCAGTGGAGCCTTAAGGAGTGCAGGGGGCCGTGCTGATAGGGAAAGTGAGGGAGTCTGAGGTGTACTTCACAGGGGACCTGGAGTTGCATCTCCAGGAGGAAGGAACAAGTGTGTGTGGAGAGAGGTGGGGTGGGGGGCTCTTAGACCTGCAAGTTTTGTCTCTGAAGGTGGGCCATGGAGTCTGTTTGAGTATGCATCACAGGCGGTTCAATCACAGACCAAAGAGTGGGGCCATGCGGAATCTACTGACAGAACTATCTCTGCAGGGGCTGTGGGGTGGCCCCCAGAGCAGACCCCTTTTCAGCTGAGCTGAGGATGGGCTGGGGAGTGACCCCACTCCTGGAAAATTAGCCCAAGCTTCATAGCATCCAAGTCCCCTGGGGTTGGTGGGCTGTATTTCTGAAGAATGGAGGGGACAAATAATCACCCAGGAGACTTGTTCCCACCTGCTTGCACCCCCTTCACCCCACTTTAGTTGTGTGGCTCACAGAGCCTTGTAGGCTGTGTCAGAGCCTTACAGCCCAGAAGGACCTGCCAGCGCAGTCTATCTTAGAAGGCTCCCCTGGTACAAGGCTTTTGGTTTTTCTCATCCAAGCCAGAGACTGTGTTTGCACATAATTTCCATACATTTGCATGTGGTGTCGGCAGGGCCCAGCATAACATGCAGAAAACACATTTTTCTCGCCAGGGTGCTTTGCAACCTGGATTAGAGCCCAGGTATGTGGAGACCAAGGCTGTGCAATTTCTCTCTCCTTTGGCCCTCAATAGATCGTGCCTTTCAACCCCACTTCCTGCATCCCTCCCCACTGTGGAGCTTAGACCCCAAGTCAGCAGGGCCAAAAGAGCTATTCCATCCAGAAAGCCTGGATTTTTCTGGTCCTAGCTCAGCTGCATATTTGCTGTGTGACTTGGGCAGGTCACTCTTCTCTCAGTGTTTCCGCCTGCCTTTGTATGAGTCTAGGGTTTACCCAAGATGGGGTGAGGGAGTGGAGAGTGTATATGAAGAATGAAGCTTCACTTCATTCATTCATTCACTCATTCATTCATCTGATTGCATTCATTGTGTGAATGAGTTCTGGAATCAGTTCAGGAATCAGTTCTGGAATGAGCAAAGTCAGCCAAGATCCCTGCCCTTGGGGAGTTTCAGGGAGAGTGGCTTTAATCAAATGACAAATCAGTATATAATTGCAGCTTTGATAGGTGCCACACAGACACACGTGGTGCAATATGGAAGCCCAGAGTCAGTCTGGAAATTCATGGAAGACTTCACGGAGAAAGTGTCCTTCAGTTGAGATGCTATATAGGTAAAGAGGGGCAAGAGGAGCTTTTCAGTTAGAAGAGAAGCATGTGCAAAGGCCCTGGGGTGAGAAGGAGCAGGAAGAGTTTGTAGAAGGGAGAAGAAGGTGGTGTGACTGAGTGGAGAGGGTGTGAGGCGAGAATAGACAGGAAGGTAGGCCGACTCCCCAGGTTGTGGGAGGAAGGTTGTCTTTAAGCAGTGAGGTCCTTATTCTGAGAGCAGTGGGAGCCACTAAGCAAGCATCACTAAGAGAGTGTGAAGAATGGATGGAGCAAAATGGGAGCATCAGCTGGGAGCATCATGCAGGGTTGTCCAGGTGAGAGGGGGTGAGCGTTTGAGTTAGGGTCATGAAGGAGGAGAAGGAGAGGAGGGGGAAAGGTGGTGAGGTCATCAAGTGGCAACATAGACAAGGCTTGGTGGGAGATGGAGTATGGCTGGGGAGGTGTGGACCATGACCTCTAGATTTCTGAACAAGCTTCTGGACAGGAAGGTGAGCCATTGATGGCAATGGTGAACATGGGGCTGGGGGAACCCGGATTGGGGGTAAAGAGCAGGAACTGAGTTATGGTCAAGTTGAGTTTGCATTGCCTTTGAGGTATCCTAGTGGCAGGTGGGGAGAAGGGTCTGGAGCTCAGGAAAGCGGTGGATAGGACTGTTGTGTCCTCCTCCCAGCTCATCACTCCCAGCCACAGGCAGGGGACTCCCTGCAGCCTCATCTCTCTTTAGAGGAGTATGTTAGACTTATTTCTAATCTAAGGTAGGTAGAAGATTGGGAAATGCCACAAACACCATCCCTCGTCACGAAGCTCGCATCCTCCCTAAATGGGGACTGTATTTTCTGAATGCCAAGACAGCGCCCACAAAGGATTTTCAGGCTAGTTCCTGAAGCCACATGCATTATGGTCTTTCATGCCCTATAGGAACTGGGAAAATCAGAAGAGAAGGAAAGAGGCCTTAGACTAGTTTTTTGTTTTTACTAGTACCACGTTATTTAATTTTCTCAAAAGTAAGGTAAGTATTATTGAGCCCATTTTACAGATGAGAAAACTGAGGTTAGCTAAATTGTCCCAGGTTGCACAGCTAGGTCCAGTGGGAGCTGGAATTCTAACCCAGGCCTGCATAACTCGAATGCTCATGTTCTTTCCACCACACCAGCAGTAACTGAAAGTGGGGTTTTAATCGGGGTCCAGGAAGGATTCGGCTCCCTTAAGGACCCGGTGCTCAGCAGGCAGAGATCATCTTACGCTTTTGCACTATCTGTCCCGCAGGGGCCCAGAGCCAAGCTCCCTCAGTCCAGGAGTCTGCACCCTGGTCTCACCCCTAACTTAGCAGCTTCAAATGCCCCTTTACCTGCAGGAATCTCCCCTCCCCCACTGGCACTCTTCCGCCAACCCTGCCCTTCTCACTGTCCCCTGGGAATGCTGAGGGCTTTCTCCCCATCCCCCTCCCAAAGGCACTTGGCTCCTGCCACAACTCCTTTTAGAAGGCCTTGTTCTGCCAAGCCCTGCCCGCCCTCCACATTCCAGCTGCAGCAGACTCCTTTGTGTCCTTTGTGAACCAGCTTGGGGGTCCCCTGTGATCCTCTGGGCAGAGCCAAGCCTTCCCTCTCTTGGATCAGCCTAAAAGTCCCAAGGCTGGGTTTGAATCCTGACTCCTCCGCTTAGGAACTCAGTGACCTAGGGCAAGCTACTTAACCTCTCTGAGTCTCAGTTTGCTTCTCTGTGAAGTGGGGAACCTGACGGCACTGACTTTGCAGGCAGACCGAGGCAGGGCTGTCATTACCATCACATCACTGGGAGACTAACTTAATGAGCTGAGTGACGCGGCGGTCGGCACATGGTGAGCCCCTGACGAGCAGTGGATGTTCCGTGGCACGCTGCCCACTGCGTGTAAGTGTTTACGTACTCACTGGTCCTCCCCACCAGGCTGGGAACTCCTTGAGGACACAGGTTGTCTTTTACTTCAGCATTCCTAGTACCCACCGCAGGCCTGGTACAGTCTGGGTGTTCAGTGCATGATTATTGAATGAATGGACAGATGCCAGAGATATGATTCTATATCTTTTGCTTACCTTCCCAGCACTTAGCTTTTCAAAAGCAGTGACTGGGTTTCGTGCTCGGCAGTGCCCTTCCACAGAACCAGGTCTGTATACAGTAAGTGCTCAATCCAGGTCGACGGTTTATTTCTGCAGGCTGGCCCTTCCCAAACAAGTAGCATCTGGCTCTGCTCCACACGTGCCTCCGCCACCCCCGGCTGTAATGGATCCATATTTCTTATTGCCCACGTGTCTCGCCTCCCCTGCCGAGCACCGTATTGAATGGCTTTTCTGCAGCTCAAGTGCATAAACATTCCTTTCAAAATTATTACATTCACCTTTTGTTGGCAGAACATGCCATAGCAAACATCCCACCCTCTTATTGAGTGTGGGTGTCTGCTGCCTGCTTCCACCTCAACAGCGGTGCTGGGGCCAAAAGGCCTTGTCAGGGTTCCAGATGCCTGCCTGGCCAAGTACCAGCTGGACCCAAGAGGCCAGTGGGGTTAACCAGAGCTGACCGAGGCAGGGCTGTCATTACCATCACATCATCGTCTTCATCACTGACACCACCGCCAACCCTACCATCATTACTGCTATAGCCACCAACACCACTGTCACTACCACCACCATTACCATCATTATTACCACCATCACCACCTATCACCACCACCATCATCACCATCATCATCATCACCACCACCACCACTATAACCACCACCAATCACCATCACTATCACCACCACCACCACCACCACCACCACCACCACCACCA